>OVBA01008200.1:0-12970 GCA_900406435.1 Lepidium aucheri
GCTTTCTTTGCATTTGCATTTGGAGTTTGGAGTTCATTCTAGGTAAAGGAGCAAAAAGGAGGTAAAAATGGAGATAAGGATAATTGGATCAGCTGCTAGGCGAAAGAAGTCATGTAAACTCGGATCACTACCTCGTGGATTGCAGGGCGAGGACAGCTCGGAACGCTCAGGAAAAGATGTCTCAGTCACCAACCTCAACCTATCTGCTGCGCGGGAAGAAAAATCCATTACACTCAAACTATTCACTCAGCCTCAACTCTCGAGGGCGAAGACCGGAACCACTCCTCGGTGCCCAAGCTCGCGCAAGGACTCTAAGGGCAAGATTTTTGGTTGACCGATTTAAGTCGGTTTGACCATTAGGGTTATGCAAATAACCCTATAAATACCCCTTAATCACTATCTTATCATTTTTATCTGATGTTTTGCCAAAAACTCTCTCTATTTTTGTTGTTGCTTTGTTTTATGCTTGATTAAGGTACTTTAATGTTTATGCTTAAGTTTTAATGGAATGAATTTATTTTGATCTTCATCTTTACTTTCTGCTCTTTACTTTTATGTTCTTCATGTTTATGCAAATAAAATCTCCCTTGATCCTCCGCTCTCAGCTCATGAGGTGCGAGTAGATCCTTGTGGGTCTCGAGGATACGGAGATCGGAGGTGAATCCACCAATTCACTCGCCAAGCAAACAATGATCTAACTCCAATCTCTTCTCACATGGCTAAGCTTAAGGCTGATCTCTCCCTGATCAAGAGAGATCTGATTTGGGCCGTGACCTAAGGCTAGCGNTGTGACCTAAGACTAGCACTGGAGGAATCGGAGACCAAGTGCCATGTGAGTGATGGTTTGTTCCATCGAGGATAGGGAGATCTAGTATGTGGGTTGGCTATAGGTGTATTGGGCTGAACTTTAAGCTTCTGATTTGGTATGATCGTGGCTAGCGCTGTAATGGATCAACCGGATTAGTTTGGGATCTTCACCATGAGAATGGGTTGATCTAAGCTTGTCCTGATCTAGAGATCGCTCTATTTAGCCTGGCGAGGTCGGATCGGCGAGTTTACCGCTAATCAAACCCTCCATATCCTTTTTTAGATCTATGCTTTAAACCTTGATTTCATCTATTGCCATTTTATTACTCTTTTTTGATGCAATTCTCTGTTTTGGATTGTTAGATTCTGCATTTATTTTGTCCACTAGTCTATTTTGTCCTAGTAGCTAGATTGCAAGCTTGTTGAAATCATGGCCTATCTTTGTGATAGACTAATAGGTTGCTTGAACTAGGAACTAGTAGTAGATAGATTGATTACAAGCAATTTCTGAGTATTGGTTCGACAATCCTACCTACTTACCCCATGCTTAGATGATTTGATCTTAAGGACACAAAAAACCTTGTTATCAACTTACTACTCTCACAAACCATCTAACTTTCTTTTTATTGACTCATGTACTTCTCAACACTTGTTTAGTAACCTTAAGTTGATAGAGAATGTTGAACTAGCTATATTCTCACAAACCGCCTGACTCTCTTGTTATTGACTTATGTGTTTCCCACCACTTGTTTAGTAAACTTAACTTGATAGAGAACATTTAAGTAGCACTTACTACTCTCATAAATCGTCTAACTCTCTTATTTTTGGCTTACGTTCTTCTCACCACTTGATTAGTTACCTTAAGTTCATAGAGAACATTGAACTAGGACTTATACTCTCACACACCGTGTGACTCTCTTGTTATTGACTTAAATGCTTCTCATCACTTGTTTAGAACACTTATCTGGATAAAGAACATTTAAGTAGCACTTACTACTCTCAAAAACCGGCTAACTCTCCTGTTATTGACTCATGTACTTCTTACCACTTTTTTAGTAACCTTAAGTTGATAATGAATGTTGAATAAGCACTTATACTCTCACAAACTGTCTAACTCTCTTGCTATTGACTTATGTACTTTTCACCACTTGTTTATTAACCTTAAGTTGATAGAGAACTTTGAACTAGCACTTATACTCTTACAAACAGTCTAACTCTCTTGTTATTGACATAAGTTTTTCTCACAACTTGTTTAGTGACCTTAAGTTGATAGAGAACTTCGAACTAGCACTTATACTCTCACAAACTGTCTAACTCTCTTGTTATTGACTCATGTGCTTCTCACCACTTGTTTAGTAATCTTAAGTTAATAGCGAACGTTTAACTAGCACTTACACTCTCACAAATCGTCGAACTCTCTTGCTTTTGACTTATGTGCTTCTCACCACTTATTTAGTAACCTTAACTTGATAGAGAATGTTAAACTAGCACTTATATTCTCGCAAGCCGTCTAACTCTCTTGTTATTGACTGTTGTGCTTCTCACCAATTTTTTAGTAACCTTAAGTTGATAGAGAACGTTGAACTAGCACTTATACTCTCACAAACCGTCTAACTCTCTTGTTATTGACATATGTGCTTCCACCACTTCTTTAGTAACTTTAAGTACATATAGAACGTTGAACTAGCACTTATACTCACACAAACTGTCTAACTCTCCTGTTATTGACTTATGTGCTTCTCACCACTTGTTTAGTAACCATATGTACATAAAGAACGTTGAACTAGCACTTCTACTCTCACAAACCGTTTAACTCTCTTGTTATTGACTCACGTGCTTCTCACCACTTGTTTAGTAATCTTAAGTTGATATAGAACATTAAACTAGCACATATACTCTCACAAACCGTCTAACTCTCTTGTTATTAACTCATGTGCTTCTCACCACTTATTTAGTAAACTTAACTTGATAGAGAACGTTAAATAGCACTTACTACTCTCACAAACCTTCTAACTCTCTTCTTATTGACTCATATGATTCTTACCACTTGTTTAGTAACTTGATAGAGAATGTTTAAGTAGCAATTTCACTCTCACAAACCGTGTAACTCTCTTGTTATTGACTCATGTGCTTCTCACCACTGGTATAGTAACCTTAAGGTTATAGAGAACGTTGAACTAGCACTAATACTCTCACAAATCATTTAACTCTCTTGTTATTGACTCACATGGTTCTCAGCACTTGTTTAGTAACCTTAAGTTGACAGAGAACTGTTAACTAGCACTTATACTCTCATAAACCGTATAACTCTCTTGTTATTGACTCATGTTGATAAATAGATTTTCACTCTTGCTATATAATGCCTAACTGCACAGTTTGTTATAGCACAGAAAGGTGTCAATCCATAAGGGTGTTATGCTAGCACTCAGAATTTATAAGATCCTCATAATCCAAGCTAATTATATATTTAAAGATTCTGTCACAATCTCAAAAATTAGAAATATAATAATGTAAGATAAAAACAGAGCAATAAGCATAAAAACATAGTATGAAAATGCAAATAACAATAGGATACAAGATGGGTTAGTGAGGAGGCTGGGATAATCGATTATGGGTTTACTAGGGTTCTCTACACTTGTTCGACAACCTATTGATGGGATCTCTAGGCATAGATTCACACAACCAAGCAGTTAATATTGTTCTCATAAGTATTGACCTCAATCTGAATGCAACCATATCCAAATCTCTTGGCGATTAACATTCAGATTGGCACTAGGAATCAATCTAGAACAGCCAACGAACTCTCTAAACTACCAATCTCATGGGTCAGAGAAGCTGATCCTAAATCCAAGTTCAGCCAAGCATATACTCGAACACCTTGTGGGTGCTGAATGCAACATATCGAATTTCAAGTGATCAGGTTCAAATTAGCATTAAGAACACTTAGAAATAGAGAGATCTACGCATAAACAACTTGAACAAGATAAGAGTAACCCAAATCAGCTATAATCTAACCCATCTCCTCACAAAACCCTAAGAGATATACTGAGATTTCATGATAAAATGCATAAACCCATAAAAATTCAACAGACAAAATTAAGTAAAGTACTCGAAAGTGAAACTTCGAGTGGTGGGTTGGAGGCATGCTCCGTTCTTCAGAAACGCTAAGGCTCGTAGGTGTTGTTGCGATGCAGAACTTCAAGGAGTGAGTATCTTCAGAAAGGTGAGAGCTTGCGTCCACCAAGTAAAATTCCGATCAATGCTCGCAGCCCTAACATCAAGGCTTAGCTTCAAGGAGGACTTGAGCTGCCAAGTTCCAAAAGACTCGCACTCCATAGTCGAGGCCATGCTACGAGGCATGAGAGATCTCGATCCTAGCTATTTCCTTCGATCTTTCCTTGCACTCCAATAAATTCCAGATGGCTCCTTGTATTCAATTGTGGCCAAAACACTCCTAAAGCTTCCAAAGTACCTAAAATTCACTCTATATGCAAAATGTATGCGATGCAAGTGCAAAGTATGGAAATAAGCGTAAGATGACTCTAAAGTGATGTAAATGTTATGATATGGATGCGAATTAAGCTAAATAATGGCCCTAAAATGTGGTAAAAAGAAGACACATCATTGAGTGTTGTAAAGGACTTGGATTATATGGGTAATAACATAATCTGGGTTGGTCGTTGACATTCTCATCTCGTCCAGGCTTGATAGGGTATTGATTAATTCTGAGTGGAAAGCAATGTATATTGCATCATATACTGAATATCTGATCATCGACCGGCGATTATTCACATCGACAAGGTTTCAAAGAAGGGACGAAAATTATTTAGATATGATTCTTGTTTTACTCGGCACAAAGACGTTATCTCTATATTTCAGGATGCTTTTCAGTCAGAGGTGACGACTACAGAGGACTTTGTCACTAAGTTAAGTCGTTGTCGTGCACTTTTATTTCGGTGGAAACACAGATCGAACCTTAATTCCACACAACTCATTAAAGATCTTTCACGGCGAATTGATGAAGCATTAAATTCCAATAATCAGGTTTCCACAGATGAGTTACGTTCACTTTGTTCTGATCTTACTATAGCTTATCGAGAGGAATATGTTTATTAGGAGAATAAGAGTCGGAATCTATAGTTAACGGCTGGTGATTGCAATACAAGGTACTTTCACGCTGTTACTAAAAACCGCATTGTTTGAAATAGGATATTGCATATCAACAATGTTGAAGGCGAGACAATGTATGGTAATCATGAAGTTTTTTTGGAGGGTATATCGTATTATTCAGAGCTTTTCACCAGTGAGCAATTTCCTTATTTGACTAATACCCTTTCAGCATTGCCAATGGTTGTTACCGATGAGATGAATTATGAATCTCCTACTGCCAATAATGGGGGATGAAGGCCGCAAGGCAATATTTATTATCAATGGTTCATGCACACCAGGTCCTGATGGGTTTTTTGCTAATTTTTACCAAGATCATTGGGATAAATTGGACCAACACTCATTTCAGAGGTGCATAATTTTTTCTGTATAGGTTATATGAACCCGTCTTGGAATCATACAAATTTATGTCTAAGTCCAAAACTTGGTCACCACAAACAATGAAGGAATTTCACCCCATTATCTCTGTAATGTTATGTATAAAGCTATCTCGAAAATTCTTGTTCAACGCCTCAAACCCATATTATCATATTTGATTACTTAGAATCAAGCTGTGTTCATACCAAGAAGACAAATTACAGATAATATGGTGATTGCACATAAGATCTTGCACTCTCCTCGGGTACATAAATCTTGTTCGAAAGAATTTATGACTATCAAGACAGATATTAGTAAAACGTATGATAGAGTAGAATGGCGATTATTGAAAGCTGTGCTAGAGAAAAAGAGCTTTAATACTCATTGGATAAGCTTGATTATGACATGTGTTCGAAGTGTCTCTTTGTCTATACTAGTTAACATTTCCCCGTATGGTCATTTTACACCGACCAGAGGACTCCGGCAAGGTGACCCACTATCTCCATTTTTATTCATTATGTGCTCAGATGTTCTTAATTCCCTAATACATTGTGCAACGATAGAAGGTCATATTCAAGGAATCAAGATCACGCGCCAAGGACCATCAGTTCACACCTCTTCCTTACGGATGATTCCTTCTTCTTCTTACAAGCAGATGTTTGCAATAGTTTATATCTCCGCAAACTTTTTGATGAATATGAGGCCGCGTAAGGACAACTCATCAATCTAGATAAATTAGCTATTACTTTTGGCCAGAAGGTGCATCAACAAAGCAGAGCTCGAGTGATGAATTTTCTTCAGATACATTTAGTATCGGGAGGGGGAGTATACTTAGGTTTGCCATAAAATTTTGGTCGTCATAAGACACGTGATCTGTAGTATTTGGTGGACAAAATATAAAAAAGTTTAAATGGATGGCAGAACAAGTTTCTAAGTCATGCTGGTTATGAAGTATTAATTAAGTTGGTTGCTTATATTTTACCTGTTTATTCAATGAACTATTTTGGGTTGGCTCAGGCGCTTAATTCACGAATCACGCAACTCATACCCCGGTTTTGGTGGAGTGGGCTGACAAATAAAATACTGTTGTACTATGTTGCTTGGAAGAAATTGTCACGCCCAAAGAAAGAAGGAGGACTAGGGTTTTGTGATCTTCACCATTTTAATCAAACTTTATTAGCAAACCATGCTTGGAAATTACTAAGACGCCTGAATTTTTTGTTATATCGACTTCTTAAAAGTTGTTATTTCCCGAATGATACTTTGCCTAATGCTATGGGGAAACGAAAAAATTCATTTGGCTAGAGATCGTTGTTGTACGGAATACAATTACTGAAGAAGGGTCTTCTACATCAAATTGGTAATTGTATGGCTACGTCTATAGGAATTCATCCTTGGATTCCAACTGAAGCACCATGATCTCTTTTAACTTTACCACCAGTAAAACCTCGTTTACCTGTTTCAGTACTTATAGATAGCGATCCAAAGCAATGGGCTGACTCCAAAATAAAGCAGTATATTCATCCTCAAGACCATCATCTAATACACAAGATATTCCTTCCACCAGACAATGCACTTGATGAAGTAATTTGGGTATTATGAATAATGGACATTATACGGTTAAATCATGTTATTGGTAATCTTATCATTCTGATATTGATGTGCATCTTTACCAACCACCATTATTCACAAAACTGAACCTGGCTCATGCCATCTGAAGTTTCATATTATGCCTAAATTACAACTATTTGTGTGGCGGCTTGCGTCACAAGCTTTGCAGTAATAACAACTTACAACATCGACATATAATTACTACAACTCAATGTGTGCAATGCTATCGCTCTGATGAAACTAGTTCCCATGTTTTCTTTGATTGCTCATATGCGTAAGCAGTTTGGCATTATTCTGGAATTTATCATGTCTTTCTCTGTGGCCTTATGGTAGCTATGGACCAGAAGCTGCGCTTTCTAGTAGAGTTAGTGCAGGATAATATTGTGGAGAAGCATATTTGGTTATTGCCATTAATTATGCTTTGGAGATTATGGACCAGTCAAAATAATCAATTGTATGGGAAAAGATATTTCTCCTTTCAGAATACATATGTCAGGACTACAGATCTTTGGGAATGGCTATCTCGTGAGCAAGGGCAAGATTGTTCGTTATCTGGCGCACCATACACGGTGAGATCGTATCCAAATCAATTGCAAATACCTGCAACATGGGTCAAATGTAATTTTGAAGTGTCCCACCATCAAGGTGAATATTTCTGGCTTGGGCGGGGTAATCCGAGATAGTAGATAATAGGATTCTAGACCATGGACCATTGACCGCGGTACAAAGTTTAGATTTGGTTGTTGAATTTTTGGCTAAATGTACCAAGGATATAGGAAAGGCGAACTTCCTTGGGAAACATGTTGAAGATAAAGGGGAGACGAACTTCTTAGACATGTTTCAGCTGCCTAAATTCAATAACTCATCCACCAGTCAGGCACCTGAGCCGGACACAAGGAGCACACTTCAACAACATTCCCCAGAGCATATTGAGGACATACAGTTACTTATCAAGGATCGGCAGACGCTACAAAATGAACTAAGGCATAAGGGTAATTTATATAGCTTTCTGACTCAATCATATAACTCCTCGAAGTGGAATCAGCCCAAATAAAGCTCTGAGCTGAAAGTTATGAATTTTAGAAGTTGGACCTTAGGCGCTAAAGCCTTATTCGCGACAAATCCAAATATCGAGCTACACAGCTCACCTCAGAAGCGGCCTTCCATCCGCACCACCTGGACATTATTATTGGGTCTTTCACGGTTCCAACAAGCCCAAGAACGCATCAATCCACCATCAGATCTTCCAGATACACGCCCAACAAAAAGAAGATCCGATTCGGTGCTGTTTAAGGAATGTTCGGGATTTGCTTGATTCAAAAGACCTCAGACTTATGTGTGGCGGCCAGGAGACTCTCTAAACCACTCCACATGCGGAAACTCAACTTACCAAGAATAGAAAACGCGTGAAAAGTTTATTGTACATATATATATGTTAAGTATATAATTAGAATATTCTGTAAGTAATGTTATATTTATCTCTTCCTAGCTTGTATAAATAGACACATTATCGATTAATAAGATTATCACTTTTACATTTCCTATATGGTATCACAGCAAAGCGCTCCACAATAAACCTATTTTTTTTTTCTCCTTGCCGTCAAACACCATGGCCGCCACTAATGCTAAAGCAGTTCTGATCAACTCCACCACCATTCTCAGTATCAACATGAATCATTTCTCCAAACTCACCAGCTTCAATTACCTAGCCTGGAGCCTTCAAGTTAAGTCATTCCTCAAAGGCTATGGACTGTCTGATTACCTTGATGAAGAAACAACTCTTTCATCAAAAACTATTGTCATGGAGAACACGACAACCATCAACGAAGCCTACACTCGATGGGTTAGGCAAGACAACCTCATATATAGTGCTTTACTTGATGTTATATCCACTCCTCTTCAACCTCTCATCTCAAGATGCACCACATTGGCTCAGATCTGGACTACTCTCACTAACACCTATGCCAAACCTAGCCGTGGACATCTCAAGCAATTGAAGAATCAACTTAAACACGCTACAAAAGGAAACCAGAAAATCGATGACTATGTTCAAGGTATCAAGCCAAAACTCGATCAGATTGCTCTCCTTGGCAAGCCCTATGAACATGAGGATGCGGTTGAGGTGATCCTCGATGGTCTACCAGAGGAGTATCGATCTGTAATTGATCAGATAGAAGGTAAAGATGTCGCTCCTTCTATTGCTTAGGTACATGAAGGACTGCTGAATCATGAAGCAAAGCTGATTTGTTCGTCAACAACATCTCCTTCTCTTGCTGTCACTGCAAACAATGCTCAACGTTACAATAGAAATCGTAACAACAGTAACTCAGGAAACAATCCTAATAACAATGGTCAACAATCTCGCAACAACAACAATCATCTCAATGAGCCTCCACCTCCTTAGAACGGGCAACCCGAACAGCAACAAACTAACAGCTATGCAACACAAAACGGAAGGAATGTGGGCGTAAACCTTGTCCTTATCTTGGACGCTGTCAGCTGTGCAATACTCAAGGCCACAATGCTCGTCGATGTCCTCAGTATCAACCACAGCAAGCCTCATACAACAACTATCAGCCTATGTCGTGGCAACCAAGAGCTAATTACGTTGAGTCAAACCCCTCCAATGGTAATAACTGGCTCATGGACTCAGGAGCAACGCATCACATCACCTCGGATCTGAACAACCTTTCGCTTCATCAACCTTACACTAAAAGTGATGTCCAGCTCGCAGATGGCAACAACTTAGCCATCACTCATACTGGTGCAAAGAATATTTCAACTTCCTCCTTAAATTTGAAGCTTGATGATATTCTTTGTGTCCCTACTATCAAACGTAACCTCATCTCTGTTCATCACCTACGTAACACTAATGATGTCTCTGTGGAATTTTTTCCTGCATCGTTTCAGGTGAAGGATCTACACTCGGGAGTCCCGTTGCTCTAAGGCCTGAACTAAACAGCACCTGTATGAATGGCCAATTTTTCCATCGCATATCGCAGCTTTCCTCTCAGCAACCACATCGAAACTGATCTCAGTACTTGGCATCGGAGATTGGGTCATCCGTCACCATCTATTTGCAAAAACTTGTTGTTGATTTCTCAATTCCATTAACAGCGTCTAAAACTCATTCTTGTTTGGATTGCTTGACTAATAAGAGTTCAAAGTTACCATTTACACAATCAAGTATAACCTCATCTCGTCCTCTTGAGTATGTCTTCTCAGATGTGTGGACATCTCCAATACTCTCAATTGACAACAACAAGTATTATGTGATCTTTGTTGATCATTATACGCGCTACACATGGATATTTCCCCTGCAACGCAAATCTAATGTCAAGAACATTTTCATAACGTACAAAGAACTCGCATAAAACAAGTTCCAAACAAGACTTGGCACATTGTTCTCGGACAACGGTGGAGAATTCATTGCCTTACGGTCATATTTTGCTACTCATGGAATAACTCACTTGACATCACCACCACACACACCTGAACATAATGGTGTCTCGGAACACAAACATCGACATATCATTGAGAATGGATTGTTGATGACCACAGCTTTGGTTCCAAGAGAGTATTGGTCTTATGCCTTTGCAGCTGCAGTTTATCTAATCAATAGGATGCCAACGCATGTTCTCTCTATGCAATATTTGTATCAGACACTATTTGGTGACAAACCAAACATTGACAAGCTCCGTGTAGTTGGCTGTCTATGCTTCCCATGGCTGCGACCTTATGCGACGAATAAGTTGGCTGATCGATCCCTACCTTGGGTCTTTCTCGACTACTCTTTGACTCAAAGTGTGTATCTATGTCTTCACATAGCTACCGGACAAGTCTACACCTCTCGACATGTACGATTTGAGGAGTCTCTTTTTCCATTCTCCACACAACAAATGCCAACACCACCATCCTCATCATCTCTCTCTGAGACGTCATCTCCTACAACGGTTACAAGAGTACCTTGTCTTCCACAACTACAGCCAGCAAGTAACGGACCCTCGGGAACAGACCTTCACCAGCATTCATATGTTTCGTGTCTAATGCTCAAGTATTGCCATCTCAACTTATAACTCCATCTTCTTCTCTTCCTCATTATTCTGAGCCCACTGCTCCGCATCAGAATGAGTCTTCAACCCCGACTCAGCCCTCTCCTTCCTCTCTTGAGCCCACTGCTTCTACTCAAAATGAGTTGACACCCACAAATCAGCCGCAGTCACTATTAAATGAACCTCAACCACACCGAGCTTCTCCAATGAACCAAAACACATAGTCACATGTCCCAAATGAACCAAACATCACACCCGCTGAACCACCAAACCAAAATGTCCACAAAATGCAAACTCGAGCCAAAAACAATATCCACAAACCGAAAACAAAACTATCTCTTGCTGTTTCAGGTCCTTCACGTGTGCATGTTGAACCAACAAGTATTACACAAGTTCTTCAAGATGATTTTTGGCGTCACACAGCCACTCAAGAGTTCAATGCCCAAATCGCTAATCACTCTTGGGATTTAGTTCCGCACGACCCAGCTCAAAATCTGATTGGTACTCGATGGCTATTCACAAAGAAGTATAAGGATGATGGTACCCTGGACAGGTTAAAGTACGTATTGTTGCTAAGGATATACACAACAATATGGTGTTTACTATGCTGAGACATTCAGCCAGTAATCAAGACAACTATGGTTCGGTTTGTCATTCAGATTGCTGCCACTCAAGCTTGGTCCTTGAAACAACTAGATGTGAACAATGCTTTCCTCCAGGGTGATCTCACAGAGGAGGTATATATGTCACAACCAACAGGTTTTATTGACAAAGATCGACTGGACTATTTTTTCAAGTTACGCAAACCCATTTACGGACTCAAACAATCTCCTCGATCATGGTACAATTCTCTCCACAAATACCTTTTACAAGCTGGTTTTATTCCATCCGTGGCTGACACATCACTCTTCATCCCGACACATGGTAAAACCCTTACGTATGTGTTGGTGTATGTTGATGATATCATTGTTACTGGTAATAATACTGCAGTCATTCAGCAAGTTCTATCCGCTTTTGGACATCGTTTCTCCATCAAAGATCCGACAAATCTTCATTACTTTCTTGGTGTTGAGGTTACACGCACATCTGCTGGTATTCATCTAATGCAGCGCAATTACATTCATGATCTTCTGGCCAAGTATAATATGCTCGATGCCAAGCCGACACCAACACTCTCCCCACCACGCCAAAACTTACAGTGAATGATGCCTCTCCTTTGACTGATGGCTCTAAATATGTCTCTTTGGTGGGCAGCTTACAGTATTTAGCATTTACCCGACCAAACCTCTCTTATGTTGTGAATCGACTATCTCACTTCATGCATCAGCCACGGGAGGCACATTGGGCTGCAGCTAAACGTGTTCTCCGCTATCTCGCTGGGACACAAACACATGGTATATACTTCTCCAAGTCCTCTCCACTTTCTCTTCCTGCTTATTCCGACGCTGATTGGGCGGGTGACTTGGATGATTTTGTATCCACAAATGGCTACATCGTGTATATTGGATGTAATCCTATCTCAAGGACTTAACGGAAACAGAACGGTATAGACCAATCATCTATAGAAGCTGAGTACCGTTCTATTGCAAATACTACTTCTGAGGTAAATTGGATATGCTCTCTTCTGACCGAACTATGAATCTCTCTCCCAGCTGCACCTGTTCTGTATTGTGATAATATTGGAGCAATGATGTTCCATATATTTTGTCGGTTTGGAGCTCATTATTACGTTTATATTTGGGAAATTTGTCTGTGTTTTATTGAGATTTCAGGTCAAAAACGTTCAGAGTTGGAATCATGCTTGAAGGTGGAATTTGGAGAAGTTTGAAGCGTTTTCTGGTATTCTCCACGAGAGGAAGGATCGATCGGTCAATACAAAGATCGATCGATAAGAACTTTAACGAGGAATATGCGCACGATATGAGGAACGACTTGGCTTCTGAGAGATCGACTCAATATCCAAAGATCAATCGATC
>OVBA01008201.1:0-12969 GCA_900406435.1 Lepidium aucheri
TGGTATCTTCTCATGTTGACTGTGACCCTTTTTGACAGTTTTTCCAACCTCAGTGGGACTATTAGACANACTGTTAGATGCATGAACAAACTTGATTTCACTCACAGCGTTACCCTTGTATCCAAGACCGTGACTTCCCTTGTCTGTCCTTCCAACTGTGAGTAGATAGTCAAGATCCTTGGTCCCTTTAGACAACATCTTAACTTGCTTCATTTGTTCAGACAACCGTCTTTCAAGTTCAACATTCTTGGTCTTAGTATCAGCCAATTCCTTCTCCGCATAAACTAGTTGAGTCATGATCAANACCATGAGCCATATCTATCTCATCTTCAGAGTCTGATTCCTCCACATCTTTGTTAGACCCGTTCGAGATTGATAGATCCATCCCTTGATTACTATCAACTACTTGATTTTCTTGATCAACAGTCGTTTGAATCATCGTTTGTTTGGTACCAACATCGTCCTGTTCTTCTAGATCCACAATACCCAGCCTAGCCACAANTAGATCCACAATACCAAGCCTAGCCACAAAATGATTCAAAATGTCCCCATCATTATCACTATCACTATCAGATTCACTCATCGAAGCAATAGCAGATTTACCACTCATCCGAGAAATGCATTCATTTTTGGTATGCCCATTTCCTTTGCACTCATAGCATTGAATAGTCATTTTCCTTTTGACTGTGGGGCATTCAGTCTTGAAGTGTCCATATCCTTGACATTCNTCACGTCTCTGTCCTCTCTCAGCTTTTCTCAAGAAACGCTTAACGATCAATCCAACCTTTTCTTCCAAATTTTCAGTCAATTCCTTTTCGCCAACATCTTTTTCAGATACAAGAGCTACACTCTTCCCTTTGCTAGTCGCTTTTCGCGTAACTGCAATTCGTATGCTTGCATCATTCCCACCACTTGATCAAATTTCAGTGTNCTGTGTCCATGAAACTTGGCCGGAAGACACCTTAGGAATTTTTTGACCAATCTTTTATCTTTGTACGTTTTTCCAAGGATAAGTGCTTCATGTGCAAGCGATGACAACTTACTGCTAAAATCAGCAATGGATTCATCCTCCCCCATAGTCAAATTTTCAAATTGGGACGCCAGAATGTCAATACGAGTACGTTTGACACTGCTTGTTCCTTCGAACCCTACTTGAAGTATGTTCCACGCTTTTTTAGCGCTGGTACACCCTTGTACTCTCTTAAACTGATTGCTATGCAGTGAGCTGAATATCGCAGACAGAGCCTTTGAGTTCCACTTAGGCTCGGATTTTTCTTCAGCTGTCCACAGTTTCCTGGGTTTAGGTTTTAGGGTTCCATCCTCATCTTTGATCATAGGCGGCTCCCAACCTTCTTCTACAGCAAGCCAAGCATCTGAATCTATCCCCTGAATATTCTGTGCCATCTGCACTTTCCAATGTCCATAATTATCTGGATCAAGTTTTAGAGTTTTTGCAACCACCACAAGTTGTTGTTGCGAGTTTTCCATTTTTTTCACCAAGATCTAACACCTGAAACACTTAACAAGGTTATGCGGCGAACCGCTTTGATACCAATTGAAAATGGAAAATGAATAACAACAACTGAATTCAACAGAGAATTACGTTTTTATTAAGAGATCTTTTTTTCAAAAGACAATCTTAGCAATCGACTAGTTATCAACCTATCGATCTAAAAACTACTCTAACAAAACCGATAACCTAACTTGAAAAACAAGTGACGAGATTTTCACTAANGTGACGAGATGCTCACTAACTTTTTTAAAGCCAAAGTTCGTGAGTCTCGGTTTACAATCGAGATTTTTTTTATAATGAAAGAGCTCTTTAGTTTGTTTCCTAATTTTTCAGAATCCCACTAAATCCTCTTCATATCTTCTTTGATAAGATCTTCTTCTTGATAGATCTTATCACCCATTTGAATTTTGAAACTCCACCTTCTTCATTCCACGTGCTTCTCTCTTTGTTTCTAATAATCGAATCACGTGATCTTTATCCAACTTCACAACTATCTAAAATCGAAGTTCAATAGAAAACAAACATTAACAACTTTGACTACAAACATTTATCCAACTATGTTTTGATTTACTTTTGCATTTCATGCAATCAAGTTGGACATCAAGTAAACCACATTAATTCTGAGATGTGGGTAAAGTACAAAATAGTGTTCATGGAGACAAATCCAACGATTTTATCTATAAGAGATACAATCCGTTTTATTCAACCAAAATATAGAACTATTTATATAATTTTTGGTCGTGATTTCTCTGGCAATTTATTCTTACATTGAAGTTAGGTTGAAGCTTTAACGCCTCAAAAACTAAATAAGAGCTTTTTGCTTCCAGATTAGGATATGTTCGGCAAACTACTTATATTTAGTGTTTATATAATTATTTAATAAATCGCTCTTTAGGATATTACTCCCTCCGTTCTTTCATATTAAATGTCATTCTAGTCTAATTTTTTTTGTTTCATTTTAATTGTCATTCTAGTTTTTCAGTGTAGTTTTTAATACAAAATTATCTCATTTACCCCTATTTAAATAACTAAAATATTAAATAGTTTAAAATTTTAATAGTCAAATAAAAACATAAGAGAATATTTACATATTTTTTTAATATATGTGCAAAACTCTAGAATGACAACTAAACTGAAACGGATGGAGTACATTATATAATTCAATACATTGACGCGGTTCCAAATTAATTTTTTGTTTAAGTAATATATTTATAAATTGTTATATCTCTTTTTTGTCAACATTAGATCATCATTGGCTGGCCCATTAGCCAAATTCCTGCATAATGCAGGCAACGAGACTTGATCCCAAAACATGCAAGTGCACCTGCCTTTAGTGGACTTACTACCTGCTACTAGACTAAAGACCACTTACAAATTGATATATCTCTATAAATAAAAATTATAATTCCAACATTGGTAATTAAAATCGCTTTGACTGTAATTACAAAATAGTGTGTAGACTGCAAAGAATTTTATTTATTCAAATAACTAAATATTATCTTTGTATATAATTCAAAGTTCGTCAAGAAACAGATGATCCAGTTGATTTGCCCTTGATTTAGTAGCTAGACATGAGGTGGTGGGTTCAAATCCCATCCTACTTAATTTGGAGAACTTAGGCTATGGATCATGTCTTGTTATCGATCCAATAGTTACTCATTGACAAAAAAAATACTTTCTCTGTTTTTTAATACTTGATGTTTTAGTTTTTTCACTCATATTAAGAAATCATTAATTATTTTATTTTTTCTAAACAAAATATGTTTTATCACAAATTCTAAAATACTCTAACCAACCATAAATCAATCTGTAAAATTTCAATAGTCAAAAATACTAAAAACACAATAAAATTGCATAGAATTCTTAAAACATTAACTAAATTGAAACAATTTTCTTTTCTAAAACATCTCAAGTATATCTAAACAGAGGGAATATAATTCAAAGTTGGTATTAAAGATCGAGAAAACAGTCAACTTAATACTGAACTTACGCATTTTTTCGAATTAAACTCGAACTTTAGAGCACGCCAAATTTTAATCTCGAACTTTCCGTTGACCACGCCAAATAAAGGTTGCTGTTAATCAAACTTAACCAACGTTAAGCGTCATTAGTTAAATTAAATGGAGGTTTAGGGTGGGTAAACAAAATAATCAAAAAGGCAGTGTTTTGATACTTGAACCCTGATTCCCAACTAATTTGTTCTTCGCCGTTTATGAAAAATTCATTTGCAAATCAGAAAAAATCAGAGAAAATTTTGATGTTCAATACGATGAGGACGAAGAAGAATGCGATGCAAAGTCCCCGTAGGTACCTTGAATCTCTGAGAAGTAATAGAAAGCAGGGCGAGAGTTCGAGTCAAGCTCATGAAGAGATTGTTAATAGTGATGGTGATAGTGCGAGTCGAAATCGTGAAGAGACGGTTTGTCATAAGAGGCAAAATGAGTCGCGTGAAGAAGAAATTGATGAGGACGAAGAAGCAGAGAATGACTGTGACAAAGGAGAGGAGTATCTTGATGCTTTTGAAGAAGTGGTTCCCGTTGAAGAGAACGCAGCTCAGGTTTTGTCTTTTCACTTTGGTAATATTGCATCTCGAGAGTGTAGAGATGATGATAGCGAAGATAGTGATAGAGAAGATGAGGTATGGAGAGATGATTATATGCCTGAGAGTGACAATGCTTCATCCGGTGATGAAGAGGGTGATAAAAACCCGAACAATCATAATTCAGATGGTGATGATGACTATGAGATACTTAGTCTTGGAAAAATAGTTGGCTCTGCAGCAGATTCTAAGAAAGCTTTGTTCATGTATTCTCTGAAAACAAGATATGATGTGAAGCTATATGTTTCAACAAAGAAGAGGTGTGGTGCTATTTGCTCTAACAAAGATAAACCGTGCATGTGGAGAATATATTGGTCTTACGAAAGGAGTAAACACAAGCTGCAGATTAAGGTTTATGAAGATAAGCATATCTGTACACGTTTTGGGTACACAAAGCTGTTAAAGAGTTCGAAAATTTCAGATTTGTATAGAGAGAGTTTGCGTGTAAAGCCCAGCTTTACAGCAAAAGATGGCATCAGAGATACTTAGGATTTACGGTCTTCATGTGAGTGAAGAACAATGTCATAAAGCTAAGACTAGAGTGAACAAGGCGAGAAGAGAAGCACATGAAGCTTATTTTGCTAGCATATGGGATTACGAGGCTGAGATACTGAAGACGAACCCAGGAAGTATAGTTGACATTGAGACCATTCCAGGTCCAACTATAGAAAGCTTACAAAGCTTTCATAGAATGTATATTTGTTTTGCTGCTCAAAGAGATTCTTGGAAGACATATTGTAGATCCATTATAGGAGTAGACTGTGCTTTTCTGAAGTGGGATATCAAATGGCAGTTTTTAGCTGCAGTTGGGCGTGATGGTGATAACCGGATTGTGCCTATTGCATGGGCAGTCGTCGAGATTGAGAACGATGTAAACTGGGACTGGTTTATGCATCACTTGAAAATCGATTTAGGACTTGGCGAAGGCAATAACTACGCAATAATATCTAACAAACAAAAGGTATTATTTGCTAATATCCGATTCTGATTTTAACATATCTCCATATCTTACTTATTAACTTATCTATCTTATTATGTGTTGTTGAAGGGATTGGTGAAAGCAGTCCAAAATCAGCTGCCTGAAGCTGAGCACAGAATGTGTGCTAAACACATTCTAGGCAATTAGAAACGAGAAAGTTGTGACATGGAGCTCGAGAGGATGTACTGGAGAATTGCAAAGAGTTACACCATAGGAGACTACCTTGAAAGCTTTGAGGTGTTGAGGCAACGTAGCCAAGGAGCTTATGATGCTCTACTCAAATTGCATCCAAAAACATGGTGTCGTGCATTCTTCAGGGAAGGTACTTGTTGCAATGAAAATCTTAATAACCTCTGTGAGTCATTTAATCGAACTATCCGTGAGGCTAGGACAAAACCAGTACTAGATATGTTGGAGGATATTAGAAGACAATGCATGGTGAGAACTACTAGATCTGTGAGTCATTCTTCAGGGAAGGTTTATGTTTTATTGTAGGTTGAAGAAACTGTAGGATCTTCACAATTTGGTGGATCACAACTTCAAGTCTATGGATCACAAGCTCGATGTTCACAAGGAGAGATCTCTTCTGTCCGTGGATCCCAAGTTTAAATGTGTTTTAGTACATCGATCACAAGTCTAAATGTTCTACATTTTGAGACAGTTATCATTGTGTCTTGTAAGACTTTCACTTTCATTTGTAAGACTTTGCAATGTTCTGTCTTTTAAGACTTTTATCAATGTGTCTTGTAAAACTTTCACTTTAATTTGCAAGACTTTGCAATGTTCAGTCTTTTAAACAATGACTATAAGACTACTTCCAGTGCTCTATTCTATGGTTGTTTTGCCTACATATCATACTCTTATAGCACATCAAATACCATACATTAAACTAAATAGTTGATTACAATCTTTAAAATAACAACATACATTAAACCAAATCATTAAGTCTTAAACAAAAGGATTACATCTTCACACTCTTAACCATAAACGCAGCCAACGTAGCCAACACAATTACACCAATCAACAACCCACAAACGAGTTTCATCATCCAATTGTCACATTTTACATCCAGAACATGTCGATGTAATTCATACATCTCATCTCTCTGCTCCATGAGTTCATGTTCAATTTTCTCTACTTTTGGTAACAAATCCTCCACTTCCTCTATCAAAGAATCCTCACACCATTTAAATACATGATCCTACAATGAGGAAAACTTAGATAGAGAACAAAAGAACTTCACAGTGAGAAAAATTTCACAACGAGAAAACATAGACAGAGAACAAAGAAGGATAATACCTTCTTCATATTGTCACAAACATGAAACGGACGCCTGGATTGTCTTCTGTGTGTGATGTGTACTTCCTTACACCACATCCACACTCACATTGTACAGGAAATCCACGCTTACCACTTGATGATCCCATTAATCTGTTAGTAAACTTAGTATTCATTGCAAATCAAGTCGAAATCAAAAATAGAAGGAAGAAATCAAACAAATTTGGGGAATCAAAGAAATCGAAGAAAGGGAGAAAGGGAGAAAGGGAGAAATCGAGTGAGGGAGAAAAGGAGAAATCAAATTTTTATGGATTTTTAGTATTTTTTCTGTAGATGAAACGCTGCGTTTAACTCACCCTAAACCTCCGTTTAATTTAACAAACGACGCTTAACGTTGGTTATGTTTGACTAACAGCAACCTTAATTTGGCGTGCTCTAAAGTTCGAATTTAATTTCGAAAAAATGTGTAAGTTTAGTATTAAATTGACCGTTTTCGGATCTCATTGTCTTAAACATTGGAAAAAGATAAACAATTATTAATTAAGTGTAAATTAAGTAAGATAAGTAAATCTTTAAAGAGAAGCCTTCTTGAGTTCTTCTAATCAAAGTGATTTTTCGTTTTATGCACACTCAAGGAAAGAGAGAGCTATAATTGGTAAAATAGTACTAGTAGCTAACGAACTAAGTCACAAAACGTTTGATTGCAATTGAAGCAAAATAATTACTATATTTATGTATTTAATTAACTCTATTTTGTTTTATTATGCACCTTTAATTAACACAGCAGTCATAATTGGATGGCAGAATAGTAAATTAAGTGTAACAATTGACAACGATATGCGAAACCCAAAGTCACGTTAGACTCGGCACCTTTGCTTCGAGATTCTTCATTGACTCCAAGATTTCTTCTCCCTTTTTTGATGAAAGTTTGTGTTTTTCTGAGTACCCATTTCGTGATTTCTTCTGGGAAACTTCTTTTTGTTTTTGGGTCAAATCTGGAAACAATATTGTCGATCGGAAGTCAAAGCTCGAGTCTTTCTCTTTGTTGTTAATGGTTTGATTTTCTTCTCTGTTTCAATTGTGTTTCTAAACACCTCTGGATTTGAAGCCTGTAAAGGAAGCATTTGTATGCAGAGGTTAAGTGAGTTTTATTCAGTAGATTTAGAAACTTTTTGGTTCAGTTTTAGTAGTTTTGTCGATGGCAAATCTTTGTAAGAAGCAGAAATTGAGAGATACAACTTTATGCCGTTTAGGGATTCTCTTTGCAGTTACAGTCTCTATTGTTCTGATGTTGGTGTCTGTACCCAGAACAGCTTTCAATAGTGATTCCACTGATCATAATTTGGATGATTTGGATAAAGATCTGGAAGTTAAGCTTAATGCTTCATTGCTAAGAGTAGCTAGAGGGAATAGAATGTCGCTTAGGTTGCATAGAAGGAACCATCTTCCGCCGAGGAATCAGGATCTGTATCCAAATTTGGCGAAAGATCGTGTGGTTATAGTCTTATATGTGCACAATAGGGCTCAGTATTTTCGAGTAACTGTGGAAAGCTTGTCAAAGGTTAAAGGAATCAGTGAGACATTGTTGATTGTTAGCCATGATGGTTACTTTGAAGAGATGAATAAGGTTGTGGATAGTATTAAGTTTTGCCAGGTTAAACAGATATTCTCGCCATATTCGCCTCACATATTTAGAACTAGCTTCCCCGGTGTGACTCTGAATGACTGTAAGAACAAGGGTGATGAGGCAAAGACACATTGTGAAGGCAATCCAGATCAGTATGGGAATCACAGGTCTCCAAAGATTGTATCTTTGAAGCATCATTGGTGGTGGATGATGAACACAGTCTGGGATGGATTGGAAGAGACTAAAGGACACAATGGTCATGTCCTTTTCATTGAAGAAGATCATTTTCTTTTTCCTAATGCTTATCGCAATATACAGACTCTCACAAGGCTGAAACCTGCAAAATGTCCCGACTGTTTTGCTGCTAATTTAGCACCGTCTGATGTGAAGTCAAGAGGAGAAGGGCTGGAAAGTTTGGTTGCAGAGAGAATGGGAAATGTCGGGTACTCGTTTAATAGAAGTGTCTGGGAGAGTATACACCAGAAGGCAAGAGAGTTTTGTTTCTTTGATGATTACAACTGGGATATAACAATGTGGGCAACGGTTTACCCGTCGTTTGGTTCCCCGGTTTACACATTGAGAGGGCCTAGGACAAGTGCAGTCCACTTTGGAAAATGCGGCTTGCATCAAGGTAGAGGAGATGAAGGTGATTGTATCGATAACGGAGTCTTAAACATTGATGTTAAGGAAACAGATAAGGTTATGAACATAAAAGAAGAATGGCGAGTTCGAGTCTATGAGCATCAAGCAGGATATAAAGCTGGTTTCAAAGGTTGGGGAGGTTGGGGAGACAAAAGAGACAGACATTTATGTTTGGATTTTGCTTCTATGTATCGTTCTAGTAGAAGCAGTGCATCTCCATGAAAGCTTAAGAGGCTTGCAAGTAAATTTGGTAATTAGAATCAGTAACTTTTTGAGGGGATTGTTTATGCCTTTATGTGCTTTGTGACTCTGATTAGCCTCAGGCTTCTCGTTGTATTTTGATTGTCATGTATTATTTGTATTACTAGAAGTGTTTTCTCTTTCTATACAAGCTTCAAAAGAAATGGAACCATGAGACATTGATTGGTTTGTTCAGATATGGTGTACAGATAATCTTAACCAAACAGATTTAGGTCTCATTCATAGTTCATTTCGAAGAACCTTAACAATATCATAGTTAACTGTTTCACCAAACACATCCCACAATCATCGAGCCACATTAGCTAGAATAAGAACAAGCTATTCTTAGATTCTATACTGAATAAAAGATTTTTAATCATCATATGCAGTAAGATAAATTCGAACTCCAGTTATCTAAACTATTAGTTGGAACATATAAACCAACAAAATGAGAAAAGCTCGGCTTTCTCTCCTCTTAACAATGCATTCCTCAAAACAATGCATTAACAATATTTTCTCCTTTCTAAATAATTATTGTTTAAATATTTTTTAAATTTCCCTCTTCTACAATATTCGCAAAAATTTGAATTATCATATGATGGGATTATGTAATTAATTTCATAAAGATAAGATCAAATAAAATATGAGAGAAATTAATTATCAAAAATAACTAATATGATAAAATTGATATGATTGGTTATCAATATGGTATCCATTGAATATTAATAAAAAAATTGTTCTACTAATATTAAAATTGTAATTCTTACAACTTTAAAATTATTGTCTTAGAAAGGATTTATATATATACATATATTAGATATAAATAGTATGTATATATATTAATTACAAGATATTTCAAAGTAAAAAGAATAACTTTCAGTCAATTTTGAATCATGAGATAAGATATTAATATATTACCAATGTTGATTACATACATATATATATATATTTGATTATATATATACATATATATATATATATATATGTGTGTGTGTATTCAGAACTAAATTTTCTTAAAGAAACAAGAATAAGCTTTTATCAGTTTTTAAATCATGAGATTTACTACTTCATTTGCAGTATTTTCTATCCTCATGTTTCTCATCATGAGCAATGTCAAAGGTAACAAATTGTTCTTATTTTATATTTGACTTGTACATTCAACAAACCGATTGTTACAAAAAGATAAATCTTATACTCAATGAATCATCAATATTTTTACAGGTAGAAAAACTTATTTTTTCAAAAGTTTTTGACTAATTTCTAACGAAACCATATCTTCGACTACCATTCATGACCATTGTTTTTATAAACAAACTGATGGAAAATACCTTTTTTTTTTGAATATTTCCATGGTAAAAAATAACTTTTTTTTTTTTGGTAATTAAACAATATATATTTGTGGTTTGATATTAATTTCAGAGGCAGACGCAAAAATACAATGTAAAATAGTGGAATGGTTTGAGGATAAATGTGGTTCGAATGGGAACAAAACATGTGTAGACCATCTTACCAAATCACATATACCAGACTTTCCTCGTTGTGACTGTGATGATTCGAATCCTCCAGGAATGTTGTGTACATGTTTTCATCGTCTTCCTTGTAAAGAGTTAGCTCCATAAAAGTATTATTATAATTGATGCTTCATAATAATAACAATAATAATTACCAAATTCTATTTCCATGTATCCAAATGAATAAAAGTATATTTATCTAGGAAAAATAAATGTTACATATATGCCCAAGGATATGTGTCCAATAGTAATAACCACTTTACAAATTTTGGGGCATCCGGGTTCGAGTCTTCCTAAATACAAGGAAAATGAATAAATGAGATTTTAGGATATGAGTTTTGGTTATGGATTGCCATGTCTTTCCAATATAGTAAGATTGACAAAAAAAAAATATCACATAACTAGTCGAGGACATGTAGTCTAAGTGGTCATTTTAGAAATTCTCTGGTATCCAAATTCTACTCTTTCCTGATACAAAGGAAAGAAAAATAATAAATTTTAGAAAATGAGTTTTAGGTATGGATCGAATTTTGTCAATCTAGTTATAATAAAATTAACGGTAGAAAAACTATTACATAACTACATACATATCAAGTTTGTTAATTATCATTTTCTACATAAACTTTATGTTATCTCATAATGATATACACGAATTTTGTCGTTGGACATATAGAAATACCATAACATACAATTTCCAGTCAACCAGGAATTTATTGGTGAGACCATAGAGATGCTCTAATAAATAAATTTACATAATTTATTGGGCTCAGTTAACAGATCCAATAACTTCATGATGGACTGCTTTAGACCACAAAGGTGATTAAGAATTATGGCCCACGTCCACGAGATCACATGATAAGCTCATAAAATGAGCATACTAATGAATATAAAATTCATATTTGTCAATGGCAATATTAATATTGGGTCACAATGGCCGACTCATTAGTCAAATTCTTACATAAATCTCGTAGGTGGTGAGACTCGATTCTTGGTAATACATGTGTCTGCTTTTAGTGAATTTATCACCAGCCACTAGACTAAATGCCACTTGCTAACATTCATACTCTTTTAGTGAAAGAAAAGTTGTTTAATAAATCTACTATGAAAGTATTTTAAATAAGTGAATTCTAAATTTGACTGAATCATACAAATTATTCAAACCAAACCGAATTCATCAGATATATTTAAAGGTAACCAAAGTATCTTCTTCATTTTAGTCAAATCCAATTCCTCACTCAATCCATTTTTTTATTTGTGAAATTTATTGATTCAAATAGAGTCATATTTGTAAGTTAGAACTATAAAATTAGAAAAAAACTTCAAACCGACGTCTTAACCCTTCAAGTTTGTGCTGTCCCGAATAATGCAAAAAGGAAATCATGTTTTTCAAAGCTTTGTCAATGAATCTCTTCAATGTATTAAGATCTGATCCACTCATGCCATGAAGGCTTTGATTCTTGTCCTTCCAAATATAATAAAACGAGACTTGAAAGACTATTTTAAAGAGAATTTATCAATAAAACAACGGTTAAGATCTAAAATGGAGGAAATAAATTCTAACCAATATGGGTTTATAGAAGAACCAAGGAGGATATTGCATAAACCAAATCAGATTGAGAGGGTAAAAGGACATGCAAAAATCGGGTGGTCACGAGATTCATAAAGATCCTCACTATACACACAAACTCGTTGACTACCCCAAGTGAGAGATCTAGAACCTGTTGAGAGTCTATTTCAGATAGCAAGCCAACAGATAAAAGAGAAATGAGGGATATCTTGAGGAAACCCGATCAGGCTGTGCCAAGGGACAGTAGGACGAAAAGGATGAAGTTGTTCCCAAGTCCTCTTAGCAGAGAAAAAGGCTTAAAGTCATCAGAATTACAACTCCAAAGGAATGTATCATTGCCTGAATCTGGAACAGGTAGAGGAATAGAACACAGCTGAGCAATAAGAGGCCCACATAGATGGTGAAAACACTAATTAGAACCAGAAACAGCATCACCAACTAGACTCAATCCATTTTTCACTTTGCATTATAGACAATTTACTTTTTTGAAGAAGTAAAAATTAAGGGAATGGACTTTTAGCTATCGAACAAAAGAATATCGAGTTAGATTAGAATTTACGATCAATATACAGCAGAAAGAGTTCTGCTCCCTTTAAAGGTAGTCTTTAGTTGTTACTGTTACATATACTTTATTTTCATTGCAGAATCAGTTTATACAACTTAAAAATTTATTAAAAAGATTTCTTATGAGGGTTTTTTTTGTGTTAAAATTATAGATTGAATTATTCGTACCTCTAATCTTTTTGTTAAAAAAGTATAATAAATCTTATTCTTTATTTAATACCTTTTAAAAACTTTAATCTATAAACCGTAACTTATATATATATATATATATATATATATATATATACTAGATGATGTCCTGTGCTATGCACGAATTAGGTAATATTTGTTTGTTTTATTTATTTATTTATGATTTGATTTGTATATATAAATTTATTAATTACTTTATATATATATAGATTTGATATATTAAAAATAAATTTATAGTGATTACCGGTGTTTGTTGTACA
>OVBA01008202.1:0-12967 GCA_900406435.1 Lepidium aucheri
TAGCATAGCCAGCCAGCAATGTGATGCAAAGAAAACAAATAATGCTTTGGAAATCTCCTCTCTGCAACTTTTTCGAAATTTTCAGATCTTTAGACGATTTCACTTAGTGATGATATATACCTTTTTTAGATGCCCACAATGTCAAAATGTAGTTTCCAATCGTGTTATTGTTGCTTCAAAACTAACGAAAACCAACGTTTCAAGATTTTTGAAAGGTTAAAATAAAAATTAAAGAGATTTANGTAACTTCCAATCGTGTTAATGTAGCTTCAAAACTAACGAAAACCAACGTTTCAAGATTTTTGAAAGGTTAAAATGAAAATTAAAGAGATTTATGGATAGAAATTGAGAGATAATGTGGTTGAAGATTGTTTACAAGTATGTAATGTCCGAAAAAGTAGGATTTATGACCATTTACTAGCTTGGATTTTGTTGGTAATGGTTGTTGGTAGAATTGAAGAAAATGACATTTTAGTAAATATGTGAAGTTAGATATGTAGTTTGGTAATTTTAGGTAGGGATAAATGGTAAACCAAAAAAAAAGCAATGGCATTTTCGAAATTATCAATAGAACTAGGGATATTTTTGAGGGATTTGAGGGGAGAAAAAATAGTAGATTATATTTGCAATTAACTTAAGTCAAAGGGTTATTTTTGCAAGTATCTCTAATAAGAAAGAGGGCAAAGTGTCATATTTTCCAACAGTAACATCAAAAAATTAACCATAATCAAACCAGATTTATCAAATATTATATAACAAAGCGGGAGATACTTTCATTTTGAACATGTTATAAATTTTAGAATAAAATTAACATATGATTTATAATAGGTTAATAACCATTTTAAGGCATAAGGTAGGTTTTGACAGAACTTTATATGTAGAAATATAAAACTAATAAAATTTAAAAAAAAAACCAAAAAAAAATAAAATAATAATTAGTATAAATATATCAGTTACAAATTCGGTTCTTGATTCGGTTCAAGTTTGGGTTTACACTCGGTTTTCCGGGTACATAGATTTAAGACCCATTTATGGTATCTTTTTGAGTTTGGTTCCTCTAATTCAGTATTTTGGTTCTTTTAATTTAAAACTTACTCAGCTATTTTTTAGTTTTTGGATATGGTTCGGTTCAGTATAGATCGAGTTTGGGTTTAGAAATATTTTTATATAAAATTTTTGAATTAAAAACAATAATAATAAAAAAAAACTCTATAATGCTAATTTGCTTTTTGATTTGGTTTCAGTTCGGGTTTGGACTTAGTTTTTTGGATATATAGATTTAGGACTCATTTGAGTATTTTGTAGAATGATTCGTCTAATAGAAATCAATTTTGGTTCGGATTACATTCATTGAATCAACATCTCAAAAACAATATTTCAAAATACCAGAATGAGTCTATGAATAAAATTTGAAAAACAATTAAATCTCCTGTTATAACGCGCGTACAATCCTAGTATACTGTAAAGCTGAAGCATATACTAAAAGTTCTTGGGTCTAGGATCTAAAGTTGTGATTACTATTTCAAATGCTATCGAAAATTTTACAAAATGAAGCTCAAAAGTTTTGCCGACCTTTAATGTTCGATAGTCTCTTTATTGTGATCTCCAGTGGAATCGAGTTCTTTAACACCACTGAATCCAAGTTCAGCCATATCCTGCTTAGCCATCAAGTTCCTGCATAAAATAAAGCAGTACCATGATCTAAGTTTATCCAATGTTCATTGATATGAATGATGAGTCACAGAGTAAAAGGAAGACACACTTGGCCATTCGACATTGAAGATACTTCTTCGAGAGATGTCTACATTGTTCAGATTTATGAGCTGAAGACTTGAGACAGCCAAGATATTCTTTCTTCTCCTGTTAACAGTCAATCAAGAAAAATATTAAAAGTGGAAGATAAAAGCAAACATGTAGACCAAAGGGCAAAGATTAAAAATACCGCATCGCATTCATGTAAGTGATCCAAAGGGAAAATGCCCTTTTCTGGTGGTATTGGTCTTAATCCTCTATTTCCTCCAAATGCTCCACCTGCCACATGAATTATCAATTGTAACAAATCAAATCGAGCTTGATGAAGGAAGTAATATTCGTTGTAAAACAAGTTTCTTTCTTTTTATACAGCAAATCTTAAAAGTTAGATATGAATTTCAATTTTGTACAAAATGAAATCTCACTTACATCAGTTTGTAAGATACAAATAGTAAGTTGGTAAGATACAACAGATGCGATCTAGGGTTTTTGGGTTTTAACTCAAAACTAAAGTCAATAGAGTTCTATTGTCTCTCAACTATATAGAACTAACTGCGTCTTACAGATTAATTACAGATCAATTATATATTGATTCTATAAGCTAATATTGCCCAACATACCTCATAAATCTAGTATTGAAAAATACCTAAAACCAGAATTTTCTCAAGTAAAAGGCGCACACAATCTTATATTCATCATTTCTCAATTCTTTATTCCCAGAGAAACCAAACCAAGTAAAAAACAGGACTACACTGAGAAGAAGACAAGACATGCACCTGTACTCATATTCGCCTCTCGGATCGATTGGTTTGGTAACAAAATTCTTAGCACTGAAGCTGAAAAATGCTGAAACGTCAATACTTGGGGTCAATTAAACTTAGGGAACTTATCGGTCTCAATAACTTCAGGCCCAAATTAGCCCATAAATTCACAGGTCATCTTAAGTTCATATGTCTATTCTTTGTAACCCAGCACATGTTGTCTGATGTTGTGGCACATTTTGGGCAAAACGATGTTATTACATGAAAATTAAATTTAATAACTTGGTCACAACTCATTCAGACATTAAATCGAACACTTGGTGACCTAGCAAAAACAAAACTCTCTTACCTTCAAACATAATTTTCTTTACAACTAACACGTAAAAATAAATGAAATTGACACTGCCATCTCAAGTATGACAGAAATTCAGACATGGAGATTGCAAAACCCGAAAAATCGCAAGGAGCACAAACCGAAAATTGTGCAATCGAACTTACCAGAGAATGAAATGGTGGAGACGCATTGTAAGAATAAGAAGTAGAGACGACGAGGGAATTCTCTGAGTGATCTAAGAAAGAGAAAAAGGACTAGCGAAGAGAAGACTTCGGCCTTTTGTTTTAGGAATCGATTAGAATGAGAGAAGGGAAAGATAATGTTAAACTTGGTTTAGACTTCAGACTAAACCGATTACTAGATCTTATGGAAAAGAATCATTCGGTTTTTAATCGATCGAAAACAACCGAACGGAACCATTCAATTCGGTTTAGTTTTCTATTAATATTTGTAATATGCCACATAGTAATTTTTATCAACAGCGTCCATTCAAAGAACTTGATTCAATGTCAAAGCTAATGTATGGGTATAATTGAGCACATCACATGGATCAAACCCAACAAATAAAAAGTATAATCAAGATTGGAGCCCAACAAACAACAGACCCAATTTGGTCATACAAAGTCAAAATTTAATCTAGATAATTAACACATGTTCTCCACTTGTCAAACAAATAGTAACATCTGTATGACATGCATAGTAGAAGAACATGCGTCACTACACCTGTAATCAGAAATGACACATGTAATCAATGGGAAAACCACAAACCACTCTTGACTCATCTATAAATAGAGAACAGAAGAAACTTAAGAAGGGGGGGGGGGATTTGGAAGCTCGAAAAAAGAACAAAAACTTCAAGGATTAAGAGAATAACATACATAGAGGAATTGAAGAACATACATATAAGAGTTGAAGAATAGAAGACAAAAATCAATTAAGAGAAACCTTAAACGGATGTTCGTACGATTAAGTTAAAAGATCCAAAAACAAGAATACTTGACCCACGTTCGAAAATAAATATGACGAACACAGGGAAAACCAAATTTTATTAAACATCAACCTAAAAGTCTGTTGTGTTAATTTACGCATCAACAGTTGCCGCCGTCTATGGGGATGGGAGTTCTCTAACGCAAAGGATCAAAATGACAACTAACAAACGCATTGGAATAGTAGCAAGTGACAAACCCGCACAGCTAATGCGAGAGCACTCGGACGAACAAAACCAGCGGGATAAGGAAAACCCAATTGCAATGGAAGAGGATGTTCAAATTCAACAACCTGAACAAAGGAGCCTCCAAACGACACAACCACGGGTGATTGACAAACCTATGGACGTTCCACAGCTTCTCCAAATCATTCTAAGGAAAGCGGAAGAAGCAAATCGCCGAACAAATGAAAAACTAGAGGAGTTCCAGAATAAAATTATAGCGCTAGAAGAAACACATGTTCGCATAAACTCAAAGAATGCAAATCAATCTTCGCAACAGAGAGCCCGACTCGAGGATTCTCCAAGCCTCTGTGTTCATCAAAACCTACAAACGGCAAACGTACAAGGACCAATGACGAATGTGCCACTAGAACATGCTCAGAACTTTGGGTATCAAGCTGAACCAGTGCAGCTCGCTTCTCCAACATTCAGTCAACAAGACAAACATGCGGCTACAATAAAAGCGATGAAGGAAGAGATCAAGAAGATGACTTCACGGCTCCACAATGCAACGAGCTCAGCCGCATATATTGATCAAATGTTAACCAAAGCACTGAACACACCATTCACCAAAAGATTGCTAGGAATCAAAGTCCAACACAACGTCAAAATAAAATATCCCACGTACGACGGAAAGGCAGACCCTATCCCTTTCATGACAGCCTTTAACATAGCAATGGGACAAACCCAATTTACACCTCAAGAACATGACACGGGCTACTGTCAGCTTTTTGTCAAACATCTGATAGGTGATGCGCTAACTTGGTTCACCAAACTCGAGCCTTACTCAATAGATAGTTACGGACAACTGTCAAAGTCATTCCTACAACACTACTCCATGCACATCCAAAAATGTATGACGAGTGCCGACCTATATGCTGTAATTCAAGACCCTAAAGAATCCCTACGTTCGTACCTCAAGCGGTTCAAAGCAGCATTATCCAACATCAAAGTAACGGACGACGTTGCCATATCAGCACTTTACAATGGAATTTTTGACAAATCAAAACTAAAAAGTGACCTTCATATCAACACACCTCGTTCGTTGGAAGAGGCTCTCCATCGCGCTATACGTTTTGTCGAAGTGGAAGAACGAAAAATCATGATAGCAAACAAATGTACACCAGAACGGACAAACCAAGAAGATTTTCTGAGTGACGAATAGTACGGTCGAACAACTACAATAGATCATCCGTACCTAGAAGTTGTAAGTTAGTAAACTTTAAACTTTTCTACTAACTTTTCCATGTTTGCACTTTGAACTACCAACGGCTTGATCCTATTTTAGAGGGTACGTAGGTAGCTGAACACGGTGCAACCATCTTTGTAAAAAAACAAAAAAAAATTTACGAGCACTTGCTCTCACATCAAAATAACGAGCGTAGCCTCTCATTTAAAAAGGGTGACGAGCACATGCTCTCACATCAAAATAACGAGCGTAGCCTCTCATTTAAAAAAGATGACGAGTACATGCTCTCACATCTAAATGACGAGCCTAGTCTCTCATTCCAAACAAGTGGCGAGTATATGCTCGCACATCTAAATGACGAGCAAGTCTCTCATTAAAAACAAGTGATGAGCACATGCTCTCACACTCGCATCAGCAATACACGATAAGTCGAACCTAACCTTCGCACCTAGAATGCCTAAGTACAAAGGCGAGCATCCCACTCGCATCAGCAATATAGGATAAGCCGAACCCAAGTTTCGCAGTTAGAATGCATGAGTACAAACCCGAGCATCCCACTCGCATCGGCAATACATGATAAGCCGAACCTAAGCTTTGCACCTAGAATGCCTAAGTACAAAAGCAAGCATCCCACTCGCATCGGCAATACAGGATAAGTCGAACCCAAGTTTTGCACCTAGAATGCCTGAGTACAAAGCCGAGCATCCCACTCGCATCGGTAATACAGGATAAGCCAAACCCAAGCTTCGTACCTAGAATGCCTAAGTACAAAGCCAAGCATCCCACTCACATTGGCAATACAGGATAAGCCAAACCCAAGCTTTGCACCTAGAATGCCTAAGTACAAAGTCGAGCATCTCACTCGCATTGGCAAAACAGGATAAGCCAAACTTAAGCTTCCCACCTAGGACGCCTAATTCATCAAATTTCATCTGTTAACCAAATAAAACCAAACTAACAGTTTATAAGTCGTCTAAAAATATGACGAGCATATGTTCTAATTCGTTAAGTGCTCATCTCGATCAAGTAAAATAGCGAGCATTTGTTCTCTCATGGTAAACCATCGAGCACTCATCTAGACCAAACAATGTTGCGAGCGTCCGATCTTTTGCAATAAGTTATCAAACACATGTTTCCAACAAACAACATGACGAACAGATGATCTCTCGCGACGGATCTAGGTACCTAATCTCTGCAATTAAGCGTAATTACCAATGAACCCAAATACAACTAACAATGAAAAAATACTAACATTCAAAGTTATATTTAATAAAATAAAATTCAACACATGTTCGTCAGCAAAACACATGTTGTGCCAAATCCAGCACTTTTTTGTACAAGATTGCGTTCGTCGATCTCTTGCTCAAGATTGTATTTGTCAATCTCTTCCTCAAGATTGTGTTCGTCGATCTCTTGCTTAAGATTACGTTCGTTGATCTCTTGTTCAAGATCATGTTCGTCGATCTCCTACTCAAGATCGTGTCTGTCGATCTCTCGCACAAGATCGTGTTCGTCAATCTCTCCCTCAAGATTGCGTTCGTCAATCTCTTGCTCAAGATTGCGTTCGTCGATCTCTTGCTCAAGATCGCATTCGTCGATCTCTTGCTCAAGATCGCGTTCGTCGATCTCTTGCTCAAGATCGCGTTCCTTGATATCTTGCTCAAGATCGCGTTCCTTGATCTCTTGCTCAAGATCGCGTTCGTCGATCTCTTGCTCAAGATCGCGTTTGTCGATCTCTTGCTCAGGATTGTGTTCGTTGATCTCTTTCTCAAGATCGCGTTTGTCGATCTCTTGCTCAAGATTGTGTTCGTCGATCTCTTGCTCAAGATCGTGTTCGTCGATCTTCAGCTCAAGATCGTGTTCGTCGATCTCTCGCGCAATATCATGTTTGTCGATCTATTGCTCAAGATCGTGTTCGTCAATTCGTCACACATGATCATGTTCATCGACCTCTCACGAGGAGTTGATCTCATTAATCTATCGCACAAGCATGCGTTCTTCAATCTTTTGCACATGATTGCGCTATTTAATCTTTTGTGTAAACCCATGCTCATTAGTTTCTTGCGCATGATCACGCACGTCGATCTTTGGTAGCAAACCCTTCACCAACTCCAATAGCAACGAAAAAGTGACAGATCTTGGATTTCGCTCTAAAAATGAAATTTCGTTCGTTGATTTTGTTCTTCAAACATCATTCGACGAACTGGGGGGCTAGTTGTATGGATATAATTGAGCACATCACATGGATCAAACCCAACAAATAAAAAGTCCAATCAAGATTCGAGTGCAACAAACAACATGCCCAATTTGGTCATACAAAGTCAAAATTCAACCTAGACAGTTAACACCTATTCTCCACTTGTGAAACAAATACTAACAGCTGTATGACATGCATAGTAGAAGAACATTAGTCACAACAACTATAATCAGAGATGACACATGTAATCAATGACAAAAGTGAAGATTGGCTTTGTTCAATCAATAAGTTCACACATAAAGACCTTAGATTGACATATTCGATATCCTAGCGAATTTCTTATGAAGACAGATTAGAATACCACGATTCCACCAATAACGAAATGATATAATGAATTCGAATTGAAATTTGAAGGTAAGAAGAAAATGCAAGAAGAATTCAAATTGATATTTGAAGGTAAGAAGAAAATGCAAGAAGATCGACTTACTTCGCCCCATTTCGTTGGTTCCATTCAGTGTTGCTTTTTGCAAAAACTTAAAAATTACGAAAGAGAAGCAGTAATCTTCTTTTATAGGTACGACTAAAAAACCCTAAATGAAGCATACGTAACTGCTGAGCTACATAAGGGCCCATTGGACATTTGTTACTCGGTCCAGGCCCCCAAACTTTGACTTTGACCTTCCAATGTGAACACATGTTTTTTCGTCTATCAGACTTTTTATATATGGTCAATGAAGAATATATTATTTTTATTATACAGAGTTTGTAGCCAAAATAGTGTGTTCTACTTCTACCTATAAAAGCACATTAACAAGAAATCATTTTTTCTTTTGTTGAGATTCATTAACAAAATATCTTTATAAGTTTGTTTTATCACCATAGAAACAATCTAATGTTCTATGGTGAAAAGGGTTTATTAGGAAAAATAAGATGAAGTTGGGATGAAGATGAAATCAGAGGAAAGAAAAAGAAGAATCATTGTTCTGTAACACTTCATTAATCGAAAATAAAAGAATCGTGTTCTGTTATATACATTGATCTGCTTTTATACACAAATAAATAAATTAGAAATAACCAGAATTGGAAATAATTTCTAAACCAAAAGGTTTATAATCTGACTGAATTGAACCAAGAATCAATTCATCTAATATCCCTCCTCAAGATGGCATGAATATCGAAATTAATGACATCTTGCTTATAAGCTGTCTGAACTGAGCTGGATAGAGTGCCTTGGTCAATACATCAGAAATCTGATTTTCTGATTTCACATGGAGTGTCTTTATCAATCCACTCTTATCTTCTCACAGACTATGTGACAATCTAATTCCAAGTGGTTCTCTCGTGAAAAACAGGATTTTTTGCAATGTGTAGAGCTGAAATCGAATCACAGTAAAAAGCAACTGGTTTAGTTTGATGAACTTGCAGTTCGGATAGATGATTTACCAACCATTGAACTTCTTTAACAGCAAATCCCATAGCTCTATACTCAGATTCAGCTGAAGATAGACATACAGTCTGTTGCTTCTTTGACTTCCACGAGATTAAAACATTCCCTAAGAACATACAGAATCCAGATGTAGATCTCCTTGTATCTGCACAAGAAGCCCAATCTACATCCGAGAAAGCCTTTAGTGTCAGATCACTTGTTGCAAAATAGAACAAACCTAAACCAATAGTTCCCTTCAAATACTGCAAAACCTTATGAGCCGCCTTTAAATGTGAGGATGTTGGCTTTGAAGCAAACTGACAAAGCCTATTCACCGCATAAGTTATGTCAACTAAAGTTAAGTACATCATTTTACCAACTAAACACATGTACATTTCTGGTTTTGACAGAGGTTCTTCTTTGTTATCCTGACAGAGTTTATGACTTGGATCCATTGGTATCGTTGCAGGTTTACAACCAAGCATCCCTGTTTCATCAAGTAACTCTAATGTATATTTTCTTTGACAGAGAGAGATACTTGATTTGGATCTTGCTATCTCGAGTCCAAGAAAATATTTCAAAGCCCCTAAGTTTCAAAGCTTAAACACACTTTCCAAGTCCTGTGTTAGTTGCACAACATCTGAGCCATTGTTTGATGCTATTATCACATCATCAACGTATACAAGAACAGCCATGTATTTCCCTGAAACGTTTCTTATAAAGAGTGTGCGATCTGTGTGAGATTTCTTGAAATTTAGAGTTTCTAATGTTTCACTGAACTTAAAAAACCACTGCCTTGAGGCTTGCTTCAGTCCGTAAATGGATTTCTGCAATTTACACACTGCATAGGAGGAAAAGTATCACCTTCTTTAGCTGTATATCCATGAGGAAGCTTCATGAAGATTTCCTCATCAATTTCTCCATTCAAGAAGGCATTCGACACATCTATTTGGCTCAAACTCCATTTCTTTGCTGCTGCAACTGATAACAATGTCTTGATAGTAGTCATCTTAGCAACTGGGGAGAAAGTATCAACAAAATCGATCCCTTCTTGTTGTGTATATCCCTTAGCTACTAATCTGGCCTTGTATCTCTCCAAAGATTCATCAGCATTAAACTTTGTTTTATAAACCCACTTACAGCCTATAGCACGTTTATTTGAAGGCAAAGAACATATGCTCCAAGTGTTTGATCTTTACAATGCAATTAACTCTTCATTCATAGCATGTAACCACTCATCATACGTTTTAGCTTCTTTAAAAGAAGCTGGTTCTCCATGTATAGTCACTGCATTAATGTAGTCTTTATATTCATTTAAAAGATGTACATAAGACATGAAATTGATCAAAGGATAAGACATTGTTGTACTGCTATTGTTGCAGTAATAATCTTCCAAGTAAGCTGGCCATTTTGTGACCCTCTTTTCATGTTTTGAGCAAAGTTCTGACTGAGGTTGAGTCTCATTTTTGTCAGTATTTTCTGCAGCAGATTCTACTGTGTCAACATCTGAGCAGGGATTCAGCATTCTCTGTATTGAACTTGGACTTTCATCGTCCTTACTGTATTTATCTGAGGCTGTGTTGTCTGCAGTGTTATCTACATTTCCTATAGTGTCTTTTGAACCTTGTAAAGTATATCATCTTCTTCTTGTCCAAATCCATTGTCATATTTTGAAAAATGATTACCTGAATCTGGATCAAGTAAATCATAGAAATCTGGTGATGCTTCTGTATTTTCTTTGAAAAGAAAAATATCCTCAAAAAACACAACATTACGAGAGATGGTTATCTCATTAGTCTCAAGATCCAGTGTTTTGTAACCTTTGTATCCCAAAGGATATCCAAGGAACACACTTGATTTGGATTGTGGCTGATACTTATTTCTGTTTTTAGAAGAAGTCAACATGTAGCACAGACATCCAAAGACTTTCAAATCTGAATATTTTGGTACTTTGGATGTAAGTATCTGATACGCTGACTTTTCTTGCAGAACTGGTGTTGGTAATCTGTTGATTAGAAACACTACTGTTAGAATACAATCGCCCCAATATTCCATAGGAACTTGACTTTTGAACATCAATGACCTTGACACATTAAGAATGTGTTGATGCTTTCTCTCCACTACAGAATTATGTTGTGGAGTCTCTGGGCAGGAATGATAGCTTATAATCCCTTTTGATTTATATAGTTTGTCAAATCTCAGTTCAGGTGCGTTGTCAGCACGAACACCCTTCACTTTGGCTTTATACTGAGTCTCTATCATCTTTAAAAAATCCGGAAAAACAGATAAGACTTCAGATTTTGTTTTTAAAAGATATACCCATGTTATTCGGGTGTGATCATCAACTATTGTAAGGAAGTATCGATATCTTTCATTAGTTGGCATAGAAAATGGTCCCCATACATCTATGTGAAGGAGTTCAAAAGATGTGGAACAGATGTTGTTTTCAGAAATGTAAGCTAGTTTCCTTTGTTTTGCAAGTGGACAGACTGTACAATGAAGAGTTGTTTCATTCGATTTCTGTAAACTAAGTACATCTGACAGCACATCGACTCTTGATATAGACGGATGACCCAACCTAATATGCCACAGACTTCTATCAACCAATGCATTTAGAGACACTGACAAAGGACTGACTTTATGATTCTATATCGATCTTTGATCCAAAATGTACAGGTTTCCAATTTCTTTAGCTTGTCCAATCATCATTCCCTTCATAGGATCATGTATCATACATGATGTTTCATCAAACAACACTCTGCATTTTAAGCTGACTCACACTAAGGAGACTTAATCGAAACTTAGGAATGAAAAGAACATTGTTTATAACCAAATGTTCATTTATCTTTACTTGACCGATTTCTGCAATTGTCACTTTTATTCCAGTAGGCAAACTCATAGTTCTATCACATGAAGTAGAGATACTCGAAAACAAGCTTTGATATGAGATACATGATGCGTTGCACCACTGTCTACAACCCAAGAATTTGATTCTAGAACACTACCTGTGGATTCCAACATTCCAACAAACTCTAATGTTCTAGATGAGAAGGATATACCTGGTAAGACACTTATCTTTCCATGTGATGTTGATGTTGTTTGTGCAGTTCCAGATGGGAGTGACAACTGTGATTAGAAATAAGCCGTAACTCCTTCTATCTCATCCTTTGAGAGTGCTTTAGGTAATCCAACCATTCCTGTTTCTACATCAGTGGACTCAGTAAGAGTGACTTGAGCAACTGTAGGTTTTGCTATCCCATTCTTCTGTTTATGTTTGAAACCTGGTGGATACCCATGTATCTTGTAGCACTTGTCTACTGTATGTCCTGTATACCCACAATATGAGCAAATGGGCCTCTGACTCTTTGATCATGTGGCAGTGGCATTGACCGATGTTGTATTCTCTGAGTCTGTGGATGTCACTTGAAAAGCTGAGGACGGATGAGTATTATGTATACTTGGTTGGCTATGATCTTGATCTAGTAGATTGTAGACTTCAACAAGGCTTGAAATGCTTTTCTTCATAATTATCTGACCTCGAGCATTGGCATATGATTCATTTATACCAGCTAATAGTTTGATGATCTTGTTATTTTCAGCTCTACTTGAGTGAGCCTTACAGCATTGACAAAATCCACATGTCTTAATACAATTTGATCCCTCAAGGTTGTCCCATAGAGTCTTCAGCTTCGTGTAGTATGCAGAAAGGGAAAGCGATCCTTGCTGCAAAGTCCAGATTTGTTGTGTTATCTGGTATGAACAAGGCATACTTGTAACATGAAACCTTGATTCAAGACCTTTTCAAATTTCTGAGGCATCATTAAATCGAAGAATACTTGCATAAATCTCCTTCGTTACTGAGTTCAAGATCCAAGACTTGACCATACTTTTACACCTAGACAAGTACCCGCGGTTACACCGCGGTCTTTATTTTGAGAAAAATAATCTATATCAACATATTTAGAATAAGTATAAAGATTACAATCGAAATGAAAACAAAATAATGAAAATAATTGGGCTTAGATATTTAGGATAAATTATGAGTTATGTTAGAAAGTCAATAAGTACAGCTGAAATAAAATGATCTTTTCACTCAATTTG
>OVBA01008203.1:0-12965 GCA_900406435.1 Lepidium aucheri
CATTGAAGAAGATGGCATTTTCGAAAATAGTTGAGGTTATATATCTATTTTGGTAATTTTAAGTTGAGTGAAAAAAAAATCTAAAAGTTAATGGCATTTCCGAAAATATATAAAAAATAAGGGTATTTTAAAATGAGTTTAGGAGAGAAAAATTGGTGGGTTAGTTTTGCCATCGACTTAAGTCAATGGGTTATTTTTGAAAGTAACCCTATTTTCTTACCCTATTGTTTGTTTGTCTGCGAAAGGAATCTTTTAACAACAAACTACACATATGCTTTCTCCGAATATAATAGAAGTCATAAATTCGTTTTACTGAAATTTGGACTAATTGTGTTAGAGAATATCATATTTACCTATTATCTTTTTTTTTCTTTCTTTTTTTACGAAAATATTGTCCAGTTTTATTTATTTGAACTGGGTCGGTTATGGATTACAAAGAGGATATTATTATGGCCGAAAACAAGAGGCCCAAAGACCCATTCTAGAAAATACTAGAACAATAAACATTTGCTTCCTCGATAGCCATCTTACGCCATGTGGGCGCCGGTAGTAGACTCCGGCATGTAACTAGAGCTCCACGTGTTGCCAGGTTGAGCTTCCCGGCATGCAATCAGACTCCGTTGCTGTTTGTTCAACATCATCAATCCTCAATCCTAAAACCCAAGATAATTTTCTCCACATCTCCATCTTCATGATTGCATCTGAAATTAAACCGGTATGAAGAACAGCTGCAATCACCAACGAAAGAAGACTTCGACATGGCGAAGAATTATTTCTCAAAACATTGGTGAAACTCTGCAGAAAACAAACTTCGACAACTTTTGATGGTAGATTGAACACATCCCAAAACTCAGATCAGATTAAAATCAGATTTTAAGCAGGATAGAGGAAAATATTACAAACTAGAACCAGGAAAAAGACCAAATAAAAGTCATCGGGGATGATAACCGAAGATATAAATAGACCGACAACCCAAACACAAGATCTAAAAGAAATCTAGAAGAAAAAAAGAAAACAAAGAGAACTTATGAAATAAAATCTAAGAAAACTAAAACAAACTATAAATTTTAAAAACCCAATCCCAAATCAGGAAGATGGCCAGAAACACGCTCCGGAAATTAAAGGCCTGAAGCGTTACCAGCCTAGCCGGAAAGTTACTCTCAAAACGATGAAGTCAATCAACGGTCTTTCTGAAAGATGTAAGTCGGAGAAGAAAGACTCCAATGTATGTATCCACCGAATGAGAGAGAAAAACTCTCTCTACCAGAGAGAAGCTTTATTTGTTATTATTATAGAGTGGTGTATCTATCTTTGGTATTACCTATTATCTTAGATAGCATATTTTTTGAATATTTTCTTAAGCTTGATCTCCAAGTCTCAATGTAAATATATATATATATATATATATATATATATTTGTTCTAATCAATAATAAACAAGCCTTTCTACACTATTTCGCAAATTCTTAGGTCGAGTTAACTACTAAATAAGTATATGGGCTTATTACAATAAAATACGGAAAAAAGCAAATTTACTACAAGCTGGCAAGATATTTTTTGAACTTATTCCTGAAAGGTGAAAGAAAAAGAAAATCGACCTTAAGGGTTCTTCAGAAGAAAGATAAAAAATGAATCGAACTTGTATCATAATCAATTTAGCTTTCGAATTTAGAGGAAATTTTGATTTGAGATTAATGACAGATTCAGTATGCCGAGTTAACGCGAAACTGAAATTTTTTTCAAAAGTTTTAAAAGCGAGGGTTGTAAATCATCTTCTAATTAAAAGTATGATGATTATTTTTTGTGGGTTGTATGAAATAGTTATTGAAAATTTTGTTTTCAGATATGATAATCACATGTACAAAATTACATATTTATATTTCATATTTAACTTGATTATTCTTTCCCTTTAACTGGGTTTTAAACACCAATACATGTGTCGTCCAGGTGGGAGAAACTGGTAAAATAATAGCACGAGAGCTATACATTACGATTTGGTGTTTTATGAGCCATTCAATACTTAGCTGCAATTAAGGATTCTAAAGTGGTTGTTGCAGTTAATAAAGACGCTGATGCACCTATTTTCCAGGTAACAAAATCTTCTTTGTCATCAATTTTAGTTGGGACCAAACTAAGCTATAACGATTTTGTTGCAGGTAGTTGACTATAGACTTGTTGGAGATATCTTTGGGGTAATAGCCGAGTTACAGGAGAAGCTTCCTAAGAAAATGATAACTCAAGAAACTAAATCTCAGTCTTCGTTATCATCTCTTAAACTTTCTGCAGACCAAAGTTAGTAATGTACATATGTAAAAGCAAAACTATAATAAAAAAATGCTGTGAAAAATATTTGTCATATGCTTAAGCTCTGTCTCACTTTTTTTCTCTCTCAAAAATCTGATAAACAAATGCAAACTTTCAATATGAAATCGAGCTTCTATACATTTTACCCGTCAATATTAGTAACAATTTTACATAAAAGAACCAGAAGAATAAATAATAATGATAACAACTAAAAACCATTTTAGATACAAATTATCAAACAACAAAGTTAGATAACATGGATAAAGGAACCACACAAAGTATTTTCTTCTTCAAATTTGCAGAGAATGATTCGTCATCTATAATTTGTTTGATCTTCGATCATGTGTCACATTCTGAAAAGCCAATAAGATTAAGGTATAATAAGAATTACAGATCCACCAAACCAATCCTCATTTGTGGGAAACCAGTATAATAAATCAATTTTTAAGCCAAACAATCTGGTTAAACCGGTTTTAATAGGCTTGGGCATTCGGGTATCCAAATCCGATTGGATCGGGTCTTTCGGGTTTAGATACTGAAGATCTGATCGCGTATTTTTGAAATGCGGGTCGGATTCGGATCTATACATTTCGGGCTCGGGTCGGGTTTGATATTTTACAGAGGATCCGATTAATATCCAACCATGTATAAATTTCAGGTCTGGTTCGGGTGTGGTTCGGGTATGGTTCGGATATTTCAGGTCCTAGACCAAATTTGAAATCAATTTACCTGTTTTAAGATCTGAAATCGAGTTTTTAAGTTCAATAATAAAAACTACTCAAAATTAGATATAGTTCAAAGCAACATCTTTGACTCAAACTTCAAAAATGACATGAAGTTTTTCAAAAAAAAAAAAAGAAGAAGTATCAAAACAGCACACATAAAAAAGGTCCTTGCTTAGGAACATGATAATGTTTGTTTTTTGTATTAGAAACAAAAGCTCTGTCTGCAACATATAGATAAAAGTATAACACTTAATTAGATACAAAAGAATAGATAAGATATGAAAAAAATGCAAAAGTAATTACAAGTTTAGGTACATTGAGATACAAAGCAGAGTTGACATTTTGATGATTGGCTAAGTTAGTGGAGAATAAAAGATTAAGCTGCGGCAAGTGTTTCCATTAAGTTGCAGTCTAGTTAAGAAAAAAATCTACTAAAAATACAAAATTGTTTAGTATAACACCTTGTTTTGGAGAGCATACTTCCTCGGATTGTTTAGTCTTCTATGGTGATTGGATTTTCAAACTCTATAACAACAAAGAAGTGTTAAAACTACATAATCAATCCACATTAAACTAAGAATTAAATCATGTCGTTTACTCAAGTTTGCTAGCCTCTTCAACATCAGCAAGCATTTGTGCAATGGTCTGCTCTTTTGATTCACCTTTCATATCTTATTTCAGCCATTGCTCTCTGCACATTAACACCTCAACTGTAAAATGAGAAATAGAACTTCTAGTTTAAGTGAATCAAACTAGCAAATATATCTCGAGCAATCTGTGAGAGTATAGGGAACTTAAAGTTGTTCGCTCTCCACCATGAGAGTATGTCAAATTCTGTCCCAAGTACCTTTTCAGAACTCTCAACATCACCTCTTAAATATGTATCCAGCTCATCTCTTGTGTCTCTTACTCCTTTCGCACTCATCATCTCTTTATACCTAATTTCAGTTCGCTTATACCCCAATCCATTATCAAATAGCTCAATAGATTGTTCACGACTAGAACTAGAAGACATAGCTTGAGAAGACTAAGATTATGAAGACTGTGATTGGACATTTGCATTCCCATGATGTCTAGTACTATATTCAGTGAACATAGATCTCATAATTAACAAGACTGGCTCTTTCATCTCCTTAGCTTCTACAAAATCCTTCCCATGTAATGTTTCAAAACACAATTTTGCAAACTGCATTTTCTTTCTAGGATCAAACATTATCGCTACAATCAACATGTTGTTGATGTTTTTCAGCCCATCCTAATACTTTTAAAACTTCTTAAGCATTTCACCAGCCTTACTACTCAGTTGGCTATCCTTTTCTGTAATAAGTTCAGACATATTTGATGCTACGGTCACTATCTCACCATAGCATTCATGTGAGTTCAATGATGTAGAGGCTGAGACAATCATAGTTGAGTTATAGAAAATAACTAGAAAACGAGAAAGTCTCCCAACCCTGTCCCAATCATGACGCTTAGGAGGTCTTTTCCTCTTTTCCCCATTTTCTAACTCTAAGAAACAATCACCATAAACCTTGTCCTCAGCTAAAATTTTCTCAAATGCAACCCGAAACTTAATAGCTTGTTTAAACATAGGATATGCTGAATTCCACCTAGTCCTAACATCAAGTGGTATGGTACCTCTTGTCATCTTTTCGGACTCAACCTTTAGCTCAAATGATTTCATCCTATTAATAGATGATCTAAGATAAGTGACAGCATTGCGGATTGCACATATACTATCATCTACTTCAGTTAAACCATCCTTGACAATCAAGTCAATGATATGTCCACTACATCTCATATGTAGCATCTCACCATCTAAGACAAATGCATCATCTGAACCTAGCTTAAAAGTGTTTTCAAACTTCCTTAAAGCTGAAGTATCTGTTGTTGCATTGTCAACGGTAATGCAAAAAACTCTCTTAATTCCCCACTCAGCTAAGCAGTCTAAAAGCACAGTTGTAATAGTCTGACCTTTGTGATCGGTTATAGATTTGAATCTGATTATCAATTTCTTAAGTGTCCAAGTGGGATCAATGTAGTGGATTGTGACAACCATGTAAGAAGCACATGTTATTAAAAAAATGAAACTAATCAATTTAGTAACTATAAAACGTTGTAGTTATTTAAAAGAAAAAAAGAAACTAATCAATTTACACATGCAGACCAGACTCATCATACTAAATTTAAGAGTGGACTAATCAGTTTACGAATAACTAAATCTAGAAACATTTGTTAATTAAAAAACTAATCAGTTATCAAACCAGAAAAGTAATCAGTTTACAAATGCAGAAATGTTTCAGTTATTTTAAAATATAAACCAGAAAAGTTTACAATTACGAGTTGGTTGACACTTCCAAATATTTGTTGTAACAGATACTCGTTGATTATTACGCAGAAACTACTTTTTAAGAGTATCCTTTTTCTCCTTATACATTTTGACAATGTCCCTACGAGCAGTCCTCCTTGAATGAGGCTTATAGAGATTCATTTGACATAGGAAAACAAAAACAAATCACAGTCAATCTACATGTGAATGTAAACTGAAATGATCATAAAAGGAAAAATAAACTTAACCTTGCTGCAAAATTGTCTCCAGGCTGCACATTCGATGAATGACAATGGTAGCTCTGCACCTACAAGCAATTCATTTGACGCTTCTCTAAACATAGACTCGGGAACTTTAGCTATCTTCACACCTCCATCCATGTTAAAAACTGACTGCTGATTGGCTTGAGAATCCAACCAAGCTTTGTACTTCTTACACACACTGATATGCTTCTGCAGATTGGATGTCCCTGACTTAGTTAGACACACAAACTCTTTGTGGCAGTAGTTACAAATGCACCTGACTCGGTTGTCTTTAAGTCTTATGATATGTCACCAAACATTAGATCTTATGTCCAGTGTCTTCTTAGATTTATTTAGCTGAGATGTCACTCCACATTCCTCAGGATTTTCTTTACGTTTCCCTCAAGATCCTCCACTTCCACCACTTGGTATCTCAGTCTCTCTATTATTAATTTCAGCACTATCTGTATTCAACCATCTAAAACAGAAAATAAGAGAATTAGGTACAACCATAACAATCAGATTCTAAAGGAAACCACACTCATATTTAACTACAAACAATCTGATTATGATACATGGTAACATGAATAAAACAGAAATAATACCCGATTCACAAAGATTCTAAATTCACAAAGATACAATTTCACAAAGATTCTTAATTCTCAAATGTCATTATCTAATCTATTATACTTCTTAAAATACAAAAACGAGATAGTCAAAGTTGGAATTTTCAAATACAATTCTAAAACCTTGTTATACTTAGTTTCTGTCTTTGTCTATACAACAACAATAATACAACACACAGATTTCAAAACCAGCAAATAGCTTTAGTCATCGATGATGATGGCAATATCAAAAGAACTTTGAAGACAAAGTTTCTCTTGGCAAAAACATGAGAACACAACAAAACTCAAAAATCAATATGTAACTGAGCTAAACTCTATAACCTAAATAGAAGAAATACAAACAAATTGATTAATATAAATTCAAAATTGAGCTAAACCCTAAGTCTCTTAAAAAAAATTCTTGATTTCAAAGAAGAAAGATAGAGAAAAATCTAAATTCAAGTTTTATCAAAATATTGCCACAAACAGAAGTTCAAGAGAAGATACATTACCCAACAACAATGGCGATTTCTCAGAGAATAAAGAAAAAAATCTGAATCGATTTTCAGAGAAAAAAGATAGAGAAAAATAGAGTTCACAAAAACAAAAAAGAGGAAAGAGAAGCTAACCTGAGATCGATTTCTAGAGTTTACAGATGGAGTAGGCGTGCTTGTATCCTGCTGTGTTTCAACCTTTTGAAATCAAGAAAACATTATTGCTTGTTTAGGCGTGGACTCGCAAAAAGCAAAGAAGGGAGAAGATGAATCATTGTGTTCATTTAATGTATAGTACAACTAAACCAGCAAATAAAATATTTCGTTATATTCCGTTTACTTTCGGGTTTCAAATTTTACCCGAATCCAATCCAAAACCCGAAGTACTCCAATGTCTATATCTGATTGGGTATTTGATTGAACCCAAACCTGATCTGAACCCGCTTTTTTGGGTCGGGTTTGGGTTCGAGTCCTAGTTTTGGGTATTATGCCCAGACTTAGGTTTTGATTTCCTTTTTCCTGTTAAACACATGCCTTTTAACTTCTTTACCAGGCTAATCTAGGAAGTAAAAGACAATGTACAAACCACACATGATATTTTTTTAGCAATCACAAAATGTTGTCAAATAAAGGAAAAATCAAATCCAAAGAAAATAAGAGGATATTTTTTTGTTGCATACAACGATGATCAAGAGATATATGAATATAAGACCAAACAAAGTTTATCTGTGAGTATGTGTGAATATAAGACCAAACAAAGTTTATCTGTGAGTATGTGTAGTCGAGGAACTCTTCTCTTAAGGTAGTTTAATCCCAATACTAGTTTCAAGTTTTCTTTATTTTTGAGCTGAAGACCCCAAACCGGGATGGGGAAGACCATGCTCTCTTCCTACATCTGTACGATCAACTTCAACTGAAATTTCTACCAAAGTTCGGTAGTACTGCCATAAAGGTTGTCTACAATATGAAGATCTTGGTAGATGTAGAATTAGGTATTGAACGGCTTAGTTTATTCATTGAATAGGTTTGAGTATTTATACAAGATGTACACAAGACCAACTAGTTTTAAAACACAACAATGTATATTTCCTATTCTATCCCTCAATACTCCCCCTCACGTTGGAGCATGAAGAACTTGAATGCCCAACTTGGAGACTAGAAAGAGAAACTGATCCCGACCCAATGCCTTAGTCATGATGTCTACAAGCTATTGATTCGTACGCACATGATGTAAGGAGATGATACTATCACGAACAGCATCGCGAACAGCATCGCGAACAGCATGAAAATCAGACTCAATGTGCTTAATTCGCTCATGAAAGACAGGGTTATTAGCAATATGAATGGCAGCCTTGCTATCATAAAACAATCTGACTGGCACAGCTTGTTCAATACCCAATTCTCGCAACAATTTGCGAAACCACTTAATCTCTCTCAAGGCTACTGCCATCGACCTGTATTCGGCTTCAGCCGAAAAGTGAGAGACTGTAACTTGTTTCTTAGACATCCAAGAAAATAGTGAACCTCCTCGCATGACGATATAAGGACTAAGAGAACGACGTGTCAAAGGACAAGAAGTCTAGTCAGAGTCGTAGTAAATTGTAAAAGACAAGTCTATATCACTTTTGAGAAGAATACCCGCTACTAACTTAAGTAACGAGCGAACAATAGTCATTTTGACAACAGGAGTAAACGTTTCTGAATAGTCTTGTCCTTCAATCTGATCATTGCCCATCACCACTAAACGTGCCTTGTATCTCTCCACAGTACAATCAGTATTGTACTTTGTCTTATAAACCCACTGAGAACCAGTGCCATACGCTAATATAGAAGATCACAAATCTCCCAAGTGTGTTGATCTTCAAGAGCAACAACCTCCTTTGTCATAATATCATTCCAGACCTTGACCTTAACAGGTTCACCAAAGTGTTTGGGTTCGACATTGTCAAAGATCACTGCCAGGTATGCTTTATGATTGTCAGACAAATTCTCATCAGTAGTGAAGTCTGTGAGAGGATAGAGAGACATACCTTGGACCGTTGAAGATGTTGCTGGAGACGAGTGAGAATCAAGAGTATCTACTTTAGACATAACAATGTACTGTACATAATCTTTGAGCTTGACTGAAGGTTGAGCTACTTGTTTACTGCGTCGTGGTGTAACAGGTGCATTCGCAGGAGACACTACTTGTGAATATGTAGAAGGCGACACAGTACATTGTTGACTATCATCAACTTGCAGTGGAGTAATCTCACAGTTTGTATCTGTCTCACTCACAGGAGTGACTACCTCTGTCTCACTGTGTACTTCACAAACCGCTGGAGAAGTAACAACGTCCATCTTAAGAGATGAACTCCCCTTTCATCCAAAGTGTTCACACGCACACTAGTTGCATTGTCATCACAAGACCGACCAACATCCAAACCCGCATTGTCAACATGGGAACTATCATTGCATACACATGCATAGGGAAACACATCCTCTCTAAACACCATATCTCTTGAAACCAAAAACTTATCACTTGACATATCATATACCTTCCAGCCCTTTTGACCAAAAGGATAGCCAACAAAGATACATTGGTGGCTGCGTTCACCAAACTTATCTCTATCTCTGGCGACACAATGAACATAGCATTCAGACCCAAAAACTTGCAGGCGAGAGTAGTCGGGTTCGACTCCATGAAGAACCTCATATGGAGACCAACCTTGATGAACGGACAAAGGTATCCTGTTGATCAAATATGCTGCAGTCAAAATCGCCTCTTCCCAAAACATAATAGGTAGTAATGCTTAAAACAACAAAGCTCTCGCCACATTCAGAATATGACGATGTTTCCTCTCTACTCGTCCATTCTGTTGTGGTTAATACACACAAGAAGTCTGGTGAACTATCCGTGCTCACGAAAATAGAAGCTAAGACATATGAATTTTGACCCATTATCACTCCAAAGCACCTTCACACTTTTACCAAATTGTTTTTTGGCATACACAACAAACTCTTGCAAAACCTTTTTCACTTCTAATTTTGCCAACAAAAGGTGTGTCCATACTGCACGAGAATGGTCATCCACAATAGTTAGAAAGTACACAGCTCTACAAGAACTTGGTACACGATATGGACCCCATACATCACAATGTATCAAAGAAAAAGGTTCACTTGCTTTATTAATAATTTCATGAAATACATCTCTTGTTTGTTTCGCACGTAAACAAATGTCACAAGACTGAGAATGCTCTAAATCAAAACTACAAAACAATGACAAAGTAGAGAGAACTGAATAGGAAGCATGTCCAAATCACTGATGCCAGACGACAGGATCAATCACACGAGACACTGAATTTAACTTGGCAGTAGTATGTGTTAAGTAGTATACTCCATCATGTTCTTCACTGACTCCAATCAGCATCTTCGTGAAACGGTCCTGCAAAACACAAAGGGCATCAGTAAACACAGCCACACACGATGTCTGCTTCAACAACTTAGAGAACCGAAACTAACGTGCAATTAAGAGAAGGCACGTATAACACATTAGCCAATGACATAGCATCAAAATATTAAAATATTCCATAGTTAACAGCAAACATTTTGCTACCATCAGCAAAACCTATAGCACACGGAGATATGGATAACAAATCATGTAAGTAAGAGAGATTCCCAGTCATGTGATGTGAAGCCCCTGTATCAACAATTACATCATCTAGACTCTGCTTACCAGACAGCTTGTCTGGATTGGTAGAACTAGTCTTTTCAACAAGGAGTTATTGCAGTTGTTTCCACTGCTCAAGAGTTAGTTCTGAAAACGATGAGGAGTTGGAACCCGTGGCATGAGCAGTGATCAGCTGTCCTTTGTCACGTCCAGATCCAAAACCTTGTCCATGACCAGCACCTTTACCACGATCATTTGTATTCCTCTCTGTCCACCATTCGGAAAACCCTACAACTTGCCAACATCCTGCATTCTCATGACCACTTCAGCCACAATGCAAACACACCATGCTAGACTTCTTGAGAACTGTTGTGTATGTGGTATTTGCTGTACTAGAATCACCACGAGAACAAGCAAAGAACCCAACCACACTTTGTTGATCACGATCCAATGAAGACAGGACTCGCTCCTCCTCACAAACCACACGTGAATAGGCTTCACCGAGCAATGGCAATGGGTCTAATCCCAATATCATCACAGACACAGATCCAAACCTAGTATCATCCAATCCCATGACAAACTGATGAAGCTTTTCTTCCTCTATTTCCTTTGATATTTTCTTTGATGCACCACATGTACAATTTGGCAATAACCAATACAACTCTACCTTTTCCCACAGAGAACACAAACGCCCATAATACTCCAACACCGGAGAACCATTCTGATGACATGATGCAATTTGAGACTTGATCTGATGAACACGAACAATATTACTCACTGAGAATCGCTCCTTCAAATTTGTCCACAACTGATGAGCCTCTGATATGAAAGCGATGGTAGATTTCACCTTTGGTTTGATGGCTGCTAGAATCCAACATACCACCATTGAATTGACAGTTTTCCAATTCTCATAATCAAGATGATCCATCGCTGGCTTAGTGACAGAACCATTGATGAACCTTAATTTTCTCTTTGCATGAAGGGCATTCAACATCTCAACAAACCATTTATTGTAATTGTCTCCAGTCAACTTGATTGGAGAGATGAGAGCTCCTGGATTATCCGAACTTGACAAAGTGTAAGGCGACATTGTTACTACAATGGACACAACCGCTCCACCACTAACTACATCGTCGACGACCATGGTTTTTTTTTTAACACGAGCAAAACTTTTTTTTTGGAGAATTTGGTCAGCTCTAATACCATGTAGAATTAGGTACTGAACGGCTTAGTTTATTCATTGAATATGTTAGAGTATTTATACAAGATGTACACAAGACCAACTAGGTTAAAAACATAACAATGTATATTTCCTATTCTATCCCTCAACTAGGATGGTACCCACACTTAAAACGTGGGTTATAAATTGTCTTTTAAATTACATTATGATGATTATTTTTTGTGGTGGTATAAAATTGTTATTGAATGTTTTGTTTATGAATTAATCAAATGTGCATTATATAACAGAATTACATATCTATGTTTCATAATATTCGTATATACGTTTTGGCCTTTTAACATTTTTGATATTTCTTTCTGTTTTTTTTTAAATTAGAAGTATTTTTAAAACAGATTATACCCAATTTGTGTTAAAATATGATATGTTGATCCTCTAGTTCTGATTATAAATTAATATATTTTTCATTTTTTGCAGTATTATGAATTGAATTTAAAAGACTATAAATTTTAAAGTTTCTATTACTCATTTTTTCATTAAAAATAAAGTTTTATTAATTTAATAAATGTTAGTTTATTAAATAATGAGAATAAAGCGATTTTTAATTTATTATTATTTTCATGTTAAATAATTACGTATCAATCCAAACTTCTGCTAAGCAAATATATATATATATATATATATATATAATATTCCTTCCCTTCTTCATCAATATACTACTTTGATTAACAATATTTTTTTTTTGTTTGACAAAAATAATGGGATAGTAGGTAAGGAAATGTTGGAAAATGAGGTTGTTCTCGTTTAACATATAGATAAACAGGAATTTATATACATTAATTAATTTACTTCTAACTAAAATTATGATGATTATTTTTATGTGGGTTGTTTTTTTTTCAATTTGTAGTGTGTATATGTGAATGCATAAATGTACAGAGTACAAAAACAGATTTGTCTAAACCAAGCCTAACGACAAATCTTAAGTGGTTGAGAAAAAAAGACACAATCATGGTCACCAATTTAAATTGAAGAAGAAGCTTCTCTTGATTTTGAGTTTCTAATGTGAAAACTAATGCTTTTCTCTAAACTCATCATCTTCACTAGTCCTCCCATGATGCTCCCTTTCTGCATCATCGCTACAAACTCTTTGTAGTATATTCGTCCATCCTGCAACAATATATTCAAATGTTTGAAATTTGTGATTGCTTTGATCTGTGGTTTCAAGATCATCATCCTCAAGCTTGGCAGAAAATGAAATGCAAAGAATACTTTAAAGTTGTCATATGAACGTGAAGTTTCATTGTTAGGATTTAAATAGTTGCATAAATGTTGAGTATACATAATGCAATTTATGATTAGAGGAGATGGTGTAGACGAAGCTTTTACCTTATTGATAAGAAAAAAGGGAACATTATTTATTCTTCATCTTCTGAGTTCTTCT
>OVBA01008204.1:0-12965 GCA_900406435.1 Lepidium aucheri
TTTCTTGAAGAAAGAGAAAGTGAAGAAGAAGTTCTCGAAGATGTTCTTGAAAAAGATAATGATAATAATGTGAAGTCCTTTATACTCAAGATCAACAGAAGGAATATGCCAATAAGTGGAAAGCAACAATAGCATCAAATATGTAGAGAGATTCGACTGAGAATCATCAATAATGATACGAGATTCAAAATATGTTATATTTTAGTTTTTATCATAAGAATTCTTTATTTTGATTTTGAAATCCACTANCTTCCAATAAACCCCTCATAGACTTACAAAACTCCTTTTAAGTGTTGTAATTTATTCTTTGATGATCAATATAATTTAATTTTCAACAAAAATGGAAATTTAGACTTGTGAAAAAAAAGGAAATAATATTGGAGTTGAATAGAAAAAAGGAAACTTTGGGATATAAATTAAAAAAAATTGGAAATATAGCGGCAGGTGGTAAAAAAAATTGATAAGTTTAAAAGGCAAGCCAAAGACGAGTCTTGTCTAAAAGCCAAGTACCAACCGTACAGTCATCTTTTGCCTTTTTTCTGCCGCCAAATCCTAATTTAACCTTTGAGCAAGCTTTTCTTCTCTCCTTTCATGGCTGATTTTTGAGTAAAAACTCTCCGGTCAATCTCTAAATGCCTTCCGTTCAAATGCGTTCTTCTCCGTCTCTTTCATCGCCGGCAACGACGGTTACTGATCTCAAGCAGCGTGTCATCGCCTGTCTTAATCGTCTCTCCGATCGTGATACTCTGTCTCTCGCCGCCGCAGAGCTTGATTCAATTGCTATTAATCTATCACCGGCGAATTTTTCTCTGTTTATAAACTGTCTCCAGAGTACAGACTCTTCCGCTAAATCTCCGGTTAGAAAACATTGCGTTTCGCTTCTCTCTGTTCTTTCTCGTTCTCATGGCGATTCTCTCGCTCCTCACCTTTCTAAAATGGTCTCCACCTTCCTTCGCCGTCTCCGAGATCCTGATACCTCTGTTCGCGCCGCTTGTGCTGCAGCTTCCATTGATATGACTACCAACATCACCGGAACTCCCTTTTCTATCCTCTTCGGGCCAATGATTGAAACGCTTATCCATGATTGCGATCCAAACGTGCAGAGCGGTGCAGCCATGTGCCTTGCGGCTGCATTAGACGCGGCGGATGAGCTAGATGTTGAGCAACTGCAGAAGGCATTGCCGAAGATTGGAAAATTGCTAAAATCTGAAGGTTTCCAAGCTAAACCGGAACTTTTGGGAGCCATAGGAAGCGTGATTGGTGCTGTTGGAGGTAGAAACAGCGAGAAAGCGGTGCTAGATTGGCTGTTACCGAACGTTTCTGAGTATCTAAGCAGTGACGATTGGCGTGCGAGAAAGGCTGCAGCAGAGGCAATGGCTAGAGTGGCTGCAGCAGAAGAAGAGTTAGCTCCTTTGTATAAGAAGACTTGTGTAGCTATTCTCGAGAGTAGGAGATTTGATAAGGTCAAACTTGTTAGAGAGACAATGAATCGTACATTGGCTTTATGGAAGCAACTTGAAGTTGATTCAACAGAGGTTGTAGAGTCTTCCTCCTCCTCCAAATCAGCTTCTTCTGGTTTGTCTGCGACTTTGGGAAAGAGAAGCAATACAGTGAAAGGAAAAGATAGGAATTCAAACGCACCATATGGAGAAGCAAAGTACAATGATGCTGAGCCTTTGAATCGTAGTCCCACTCCTAAGGATATTGAGCAGGAGAAAGACAAACGGAATCATTCGACATTAGGAGCTAAGCGGGTTCTGTTCCCAGCAAAGATGTCTAAAGTCCAAGAGAATGGTTCGAACAAGTCACAAAGTGTTCAGACTAGTGATGAGAAGAGTCCTGAAATTGCCAGTGGTTCTAACAGTTCGACTCAGGCAAACAATGCGGAAGAGTTGTCTGCGATAAGAAACCAGATTACTCAGATCGAGAAACAACAGTCCAGTCTGTTGGATCTTTTTCAGGTTACCTTATTTTTCTCTGAACACTTTTTTTTTTCAAAAATCCATCATACTCCGTTGTACCGACTTTGGAATGTTCTCTGACACTTTTAAATTGCAGAGGTTTATGGATAGCTCGCAGAATGGAATGCAATCTCTGGAGAGACGAGTACGTTGCCTAGAAACATCACTTAGTGTAATCTCCACTGACTTGTTAGTCACTCGCACAATGACACGAAATGAAAACCAGAAACGAAATGCCTGTCTACAGAATAAATTCCAAAAGCTCACCTGACACAACACTTCAAAGTTTACCTCGGAAGAAGATTCATTGATTTATCTTGAAAACATAACTCTATGCTTAATGTACAACTACATAGTTTAAATTTTCTGAAGCTATTTTTACATTTGTTTCGACTTTCTGTAAGCCATGTCTTTTCTTCTGTTTTCTTGCTCTGGTTGTTTTCAATCGGTTACTCGGGAAGTCTCATCGGAATCACTAAAATATCTCCCCAATGTTGCATCTAGCTTCTCCCCAATTGAAGAAATCCAAGCCTAAATATGTCGAGCAAACTTACTTTTTTACTTGTTCTATTAACTTTTCTAAGTCCCAAACAATATAGAGAAGTTCAAAATTTCATTACCTGGTCTGAAGACGTGAAGCCTCTAATTGTATTTCCGCCGATGATTGCGATTCCTTTATCTCCAAGCGGCTGCAATATCACTGCCTAGCAGAGACAAATAAACATTCGTCACATGGTTTCATTATTCTCTCACTCAATGAAGTAGAAATAGCCATGTTCTCAAAAAAACCTGTGTATTTGCAGGCAGAAATGGCAGCTCTGATCTCCCAGGATAAAGAGAAAGATTGGCCAAGTAACTCTCTGTCAAATATTCATTTTTCTTTGCTTAGAAATATGCACAACTTTACACAAACATATAAACAGAAATTCGTACTTACGTGCTTTGGCTTTCATTACACCTTGGTAGACTGATCCTAGCATCAGCTTATCAGTATCTACTGTGATGGCTTTATTGTCTTTTGGAGATTCAGCGACCATCCCGATTTGAATAAGGCAAATGCCATTGTAGACAATAACAAGAGACTTACAACAAGTTGCTGTCTTAAGAGATTCCCAAGCCCTGACCAAAAATAGACACATGAATTCATATCCAATGTCAAATTCGGTTCTTCTAGCAATTACAATACGAGATATGGAGCAAGGCATTACCATAACAATTCAGAGACTATTGATGCAGGAAGATTGGTTTCTATAACTTCACAGGTCACACCTTCAGGTTGTACCTGATTTGATCAAAACAAAGAACTAAACTGCTTGTCCAATCCTCAAAAATGTCAAAACACAAACTTGATTAGAAATCTTACTGGTATTATGGTCTTAGGTCGGATCGATAACCAGACTAAACCGGTCAATAAATTGGTGACAGCCAAGCCAAGTGCCAATAGATCTGCTCTAGACTGTGAGCTACACGAACCATAAAAACTCACCAAATAAGCAACAAGCAGCTTTCTCAAAAGCTCCAGTTTTCTTAAATGTCGAACTGGTAATCGCAATTTGGGCCACTAGAGATGATTCGAAACACTTCACCATCTCAATTTCGCAGAAATTTTGCTTCCATTGGTATGCTTCCAATGGAAGATAAAAACAAGAGCTGAGAGGATATTACCTGCTCGCATCGGCAACAGGAGCGATACCGGAGACAGTCCGATTGAAGAGAACGGCCAAGAGAGAAGTGCCTCCAACGTAAATCGGCAAGCTCCGGACCAAATCATCGTTTCTAGATATGAAATCAGCTACCAAGTTCTTGCTTGGTTTTGGACCTTTATAACTTCTCGGCTTCTGTTGAACCAAAAAACCCAAAAAGTTAAATAAAGAAAAAACGATAGAGAGAAAAAGGAAAAGTCAAAATAGAGAGGAGGACTGAGAACCTGTGAGGTTGAAGAGGAAGCTTTGATTAAGCGCGAAAAATGTAGAGGAGAACGAGGAAAATGGCGATCAGAATTCCAAGGGATATGATTTTGGAGGATGATTCTCGCTTCCATTGTAGACGAAGGAAGTGAGGTTAGAGATAAAGATGAAAAAATTGGCCGTTAGAAGAGTAAATCTATCTCCAAACGACGGCGTTTTACCCAAGGTACCTTGTTCTAAATATCGCTAAGCTTTGATCAAAAAAGTTTAAGTTTTTAGCTTGATCAAAAAAGTTAACGAAGACCTCCATTTGAGAAGCATCGAGGTCTATTCCGACTTCTCCAAAGAGTTTAAATTTCCACTTTCGATCATTCATTTCTTCAATTTACTCAGTCCTGTGAATTTATCTGCTCAGACTCGGTAATCTTTCTTGATGCAAACCATAGCTGTAAGAGAGATTATGCAAATGCAAGTTTTGGGTTGGTCTGCAGTAGACTTGTTGCCCTGTTTCTAATTACCAGATCAATCAGCTTCTCCAGTGCACACGATTGTTCCTCTCAGTCCATATAGAGTGGATCGCACTATTGCCATGTAAGTAGCATTAGATTTGTCTTCACATTTCCATAGTTAGTACCTTGAATGTGATGATCTAATGGCTCTTCCCAGAGCAGACCGTAGATTACAGGAGTAAGAGCAATAATAAGAAGGTGATCTTTTGATTCATGTCCGTGGTTACATTGGACTCATAGTGATGAAACCTGATTAACCATGGATCAACGTTCTACTGGAATTTAAGCAGAGTTCTCCTGACCAAGCACATAATAGCATCGTAAATTTCTCTAAACAGATCAGTAGGACGAAAAGCGATTTTCTTTTTGGCAGTTCTTTGTGTTTTATTTTATGGCATGTCTCTGCACAAAGATCTGTGCATTTAAACCCATAAAAGAGATGCCGTTAAATTGCAAAATATAATATCATTTTTATGAACTCATAGACACTCCTCTAGTGATAATTGACTACTAGTTTCATGGTATAGCAGGAGATATGGCTGAGACACTTTCGATGTTTGGAGTCGAAAAGCTCTGGGATCTCCTTGTCCGAGAATCTGAGCGTTTTCAGGGAGTTGAAGAGCAATTTAATGGATTAAAAAGTGATCTGAATATGTTAAAATGCTTTTTGGAAGATGCAGATGCCAACAAAAATACAAGTGCAATGGTGAGAAACTCTGAAAAGTTTGCTTCTTTATTTCCTTTCATAAGGCAAAATGAAAAGGAAATAAAGAAGCAAACTTTTCAGAGTTTCTCACCATTGCACTTGTAGTTTTGTGTGAACCTTCCTCTTGTGATAGTTTGGAAGTAGCTGGTGTTTTTGTCGCCTAAAGCCAGCCATAAGAGTCTACTACGTTGACGCCAAAATGCCTCTTCTTCAGCGTAGACTGCTTGCAACTCTGAGGTAATCTTTTTGATCAATTCTTCATCATTTTGTGGAGCAGCTAATGCATTGTCGAGCGCCATCTTCAGCTCAGATTGTTTTATGAGACTATTGAATTTCTTCTCCTTTGTCCATTGTACTATTGAGCTTCTAGTGTTTGAGATTCGTTCCCTTACTGTGGCATTGGGATATTTGTTCCATTGTGATTTGATTATTTCAGCCACCTCTGGGTAGTCGTTGAGCCTTCTATCATATCTGAATGTCTTCCTTTTCTTCCTTTTTCCAGGTTCAAAGTATGTAACTAGAGGTTTATGGTCAGAACCTTCGAACCACAAATATTCACAGTTGCTAGTGGGGAACATTTCAGCCCACTTGCTATTAGACATCGCCCTATCTAGTCTGCTTCTAACCACATAAGATTGGCGGACCCCTCGCCAGGATAAAGGATCTCCCGTGTGTCTCAGGTCATAGAGATCACATGCATTAACAAAGTGTCGGAAGTCTGCCAAAGATGCCTGCGAGCGTTCAGGTCCTCCTTGCTTTTCCTCGCTGTGTAAGATGTCATTATAGTCTCCGGTCGTAAACCATGCTGCATCTCTAATGCTAGCTAGTTCGCTCAGTTTATTCCATAGAGCTTTCCGCTTGTTTTTATCAGTGTCTCCATATACGAAAGAACCATGAAATTTCTTTTTTTCATACGTAATTGCTGTATCAATATGATTTGAATCTGCACTTACAACAATCAACTCAAGCTCAACTTTCCACATGAGAGCTAAGCCTCCTCCTCCATGGCCTTGTGGTGGAATGATGTGGAAGTTTTGGAATCCAAGTTCCTTTATGATTTTGGAGACAAGTGTGTCAGCATTCTTCGTCTCCATGAGGAAGATAAGATCTGGAGATACTCGGCGGTTGATCTCCTTCAGACGCCGGACTGTCATGGGATTCCCCAGCCCTTGACAGTTCCAGCTTACAAATTTTAAGGAAGATGAGGTGGTGGATCCCGAAAATCCACCTTCTTCTTTTGAGTTGCCGGAAACAGGTTGATGTGGGGAGCTTTGCTTGAGGAGGCAATCGATTTTGCCTTATTTGTGTTGACATTCACCCCACTAGGGGGGAGCAAATCCAGACTTGATCTCCTGTTAGGAGAGGCTCGCATTTGCACTGTTTTACGCTTCCTTGAGCTAGCTCCAGCCAGAGTTAGAGGGCTGATTGGTTTCTTCCTTCCAAGTGTTTTTTAGTCTTCCGTTTTGTAATTGATCTTTTAATGTCAGCCAGAGTTGCATCTCTTTGGGGAGTTGTATTACCGAGTCTCAAAGAAGCAGGAATTCGATTCCTTGGAGGAGATAGATTCGATAGTTCTGGTGTAGGGTCATTAATGGGACCAAGTCTTTGGCTAGCAGGGGTTCTTTCCAAGGGGGAAGAGTGGATAGGAGACTGCTGTTCAGGGTTGGTAGTAGAGCCCAGTCTTTGAGATGCTGGGATTCTCACTGGTGGAGCTGGGATATTTGGCTCCTCAATATCGACACTTAGAGATTGATTGGCTGGTTGAGAGGTTTGAGGTCTCACCCCTGAAGTTTGAGAGTTTGGTGAGTTTGTATTTTGGTTGATTTCCATGGTTAAAGTTGCCATTCTTTCAGCATTTCTTCGTATTAGACCTGACTCTTCTGCTTGTCTTATGTGTTCCAGTCTGACCGCTTTCTCATTTAGGTCAGCACAGCTTGAGTACTGGTCTAGCCACTCTCTTAGTTCTCCAGTTGCAGCAGCTACCGCATGGTGCGGTAAAACTGTGCCAAATTGCATATACTCTGTATTTTCGGTACATGATTCTTCTCTCTTGAAAGTTTGGTAACGTCATTTCGGTTTGTATCTGTTAAATTTGGTCTTTCTTTTTGGCTAGGTCTCTCCCTCCATACTTGGGTAGTTCTTTGGTAGGAGCTTTCACTTTGCTTCCTTCTACCTTCATAAGGGTGGTGGCGTGCTTGGTATCTGCTAGGACCAGATTTGTAGCTGTTTGTCGAGGTAAGTGGGCGAGTTCTTACATAATCCTCCGAGTGCATAGCCCAAGAATTTCCTCTGGTAGAACGGTGGTTTGACGAATCAGAGTGTATGTAGCCATGTCTACGTGGTTGGTCCTCTTTCGGAGTTCCTCTAACTCTATTATCATTAGTGTTGTTACTTCCTGTTCTATGAGTGCTCTGTCTAGATTGGTCTCCGTGAAGTTTAGAAGAGGTTTCATGCTGATGGTTTTGGCTATAGGTTTCTTCTTGAGCGCCAGCTACAGGACAATTCTTCCTTTCATGGCTTAGGCTGAAGCATTCATGGCAGTGTTTTTCAAGCTTCTCATACACCAAGGAGGCCAAGACTTCGGAGCCATCCGCAAAGACTACAATGGTGTTCATCACTAGGGGCTTCAGTCCATCTACTTCAACCCTCATTCTAGCTGCGGAGGTAGAGATATCTATTTACTTGCATACTCCTACCTTGCTTGCAATACTTTTTAGAGTTTCCTCTGACCACAAGTGGACTGGGATTCCTTGTACCTTTATCCAGAATGGAATTCGAGAGGGGAAGCTGCTAAGAGTGGTTTCTTCCCATTTTTCCAATATAACCATCCATCTAGCAAAGTGGTAAGGTCTTCCATTAAGAACCAGGTTCAGATCTGCTTCAGATGCAAAGCGAAATTGGAATTTCCCTTGTCCTAGGTCAGAACCAACTGCTCTTGATGAGGTCTTCCATATGTCAGAGAGAAAGGGAATTAATGACCATATCCGTTGTTGAGCTGGGTTGCACATCCTTCCTATCAGGGTTAGTTTATGGAGTTTTTTCAGCTCTGTGTTGTCAAAGGAGGGAACAACAATCCTGGGTACAGTTGGGTTTTCACCTTGATCTCTATGTGTCTGGTCACTATTACGAGATGTGGATCCCATAATGCCTTTGCCTTTGTCTTTGTAAGGGATGCGATTCGCCATTTATATGGTCGGATATACTGTTATAGAGATTGAAGGGGTGAGCTTAACTTTCTTTGTTAAGGTTTGTGTATTACAGTTGTTACCAAGATTCTTAGCACATGGCTAGAAGATTCCAAGGAGTTGACCTTGAAGATTCATGTTCATTGATCGTAGATCTCGTACTAGCAAGTCAAATCCCATACCTAGGAAAGAAAACCCCTGTATAATCTGAAGAAAACTTTCATCCTCCAACCAGCCGCATCTTTCTCTGTCCTCAGTTACTTCTGGTGGTTGAGCTTGAGTTATTACGGTAGTTTCCCGGTGGTGAAGAAGTTCTAGTAACCCAGAATTTACTTAAAAAGGAAGTAAACCAGGTAGCTGAGGAGGTGGTTTTGGTTCATTTTGAAAAAGTTGCCAAAAGTGGAAAGAAACCAAGTGGTTGGAAACTACTTTGGTTAACGTGCCAGAGAGAAAATGAGACTTTTACGGACTCGCTTTGTTTTTTATCTTCCAAAAATGAAAAAAAAAAGGATTTTTAATTCTGTCTATTGCTGAAGAATTTACATATGCAGGTTACATTCATGACCTAGTATGTCACATAACTTATCTTCTCATTGTGATCTTGAGTGGATATTGCGAGGTATGACCAGTGGTGTGTAGCAAATGTGTTTTGAATCCTATAGATCACAATGACCACTATGGTAGCTGCATTGTTTAAGTATCCTGTAACCAAGGATTGTTGCTGGTGTTGATTGTATTAAAATTTGGCTCTACTTAGACTCATATAAACTCTTAACCCTTTTTGTTTTCTTTCTGTGATCTCTCTTTAAGGAAGTGCTTATCATTTTCTGTCTTTCATGGTATTTTCTTTCATGGTATTAGATTTGAAAAGGTAAACCAGTGTTATGAAATCTTACCAAGCTGGACCGCAATGTAATATGACACGTGCCAGTTGAAAAGTGGTTCAATAGATTCTTGAGATTTTTTCCAGCGAATGGGTTCACACTTATTTGGTGTTGACTTGGAATCGACTTATCTAATGGATCCTAATAAGCAGAGTTCTTCTAAGCAAACACTAAAGAGACACATCACAAGTTTATCTATACAGTCTATCAGTTGGTCGACAAGCGATTTTCAGGAAAGAAGGTGATTCTTGTTAAACTTTTTTAGTCTTTAATTAGTTTCTGTGGAAGGTGCTTCGATCTTCTCTTTTTTTCCATGTCTCTGCACAAAGATCTGTGGATTTAATCCCACAAAAGAAATGCCGTAAATTTGCAAACATTATTTATCATATTTATGAACTCACAGACCCTCCTCCACTGATAATTGACTACTAGTTTCATGGTTTTACAGGAGATATGGCTGAGACACTTTTGATGTTTGGAGACGAAAAGCTCTGGGACCGTCTTGTCCGAGAATCTGAGCGATTTCAGGGAGTTGAAGAGCAATTTAATGAACTGAAAAGTGATCTGAATATGCTAAGGTGCTTTTTGGAAGATGCAGATGCCAAGAAACATACAAGTGCAATGGTGAAACACACTGTGAAAGAGGTCAAAGAAATTGTATATGACACAAGATATAATCGAAACCTTCCTTCTAAAGCAAAAACCGGGAAAAGCAAGTGTTATCAGGAACAGTATGAGGAGAATTTCTTGCATTACTGTGAAACACATGAATGGGATTTCCTTCGATATGCAAGTTATAAGTAAAAGGATCTCTAAGGTGATCCGCGATATGCAAAATCTTGGTGTACAACAACAGGTCATTGTCAATGACGGGTATATGCAGTCTTTACAAGAAAGACAGAGGCAACATCGACAAACGTTTTCTAGTGACAAGGAAACCGTTCTTGTGGGGTTGGAAGAAAACGTTAAGAAATTGGTTGACCATTTGGTGGAGGAAGATAATAGTCAAGTGGTTTCTATAACCGGGATGGGTGGTATTGGTAAAACCACCCTCGCAAGACAAGTTTTTAATCATAAAACACTAAAAAGTCAATTTGCAAGATTCGCATGGGTATGTGTTTCACAACAGTTTACAAGAAAGTATGTATGGCAAACAATCTTGCAGAAAGTTGGGCCAGAATATTTAAAGTTAGAAATGACCGAAGACCAACTTCAAGAAGAGCTCTTCAAAGTGCTGTTAAAACAAAAGGCTTTGATTGTCCTTGATGATATATGGAGAGAACAAGATTGGGACATTATAGAACCAATTTTTCCACCGGGAAAAGGTAACAACTAACAACTTATTGTAGGTACATTTAATAATTTCTCTTTCCAATATTCATAATATATGGATACATATCAATCATAAAGTATTATGTTCCCTTTGTTTGAGAGTTATACAAAAAGAGATTCCTATATTTTTTGATAGGTTGGAAAGTATTACTTACCTCTCGCAATGAGGGCGTTGCATTACGAGCAGATCCATATTGTTTCACCTTTAAACCAGATTTTCTGACTTTCGAAGAGAGTTGGGTAATTTTTCAAAGGATAGTTTTCCGTGGAGAAAATACTACTGGTAAGCTTTCAAGTTTTGAGATAGGTTAAATCTTTTTTCTTATCATAACCAAGAGATTTTACTAAGATGTTCGCAGTTCACTTTTCCTTAAATATATGTCCCACACAACTGATTCTGACGGACAACCATTGGATTTCAGAACATAAGGTTAATGAAGAAATGGAAGAAGTGGGTAAGCAGATGATCAAACATTGTGGAGGTTTACCGCTGGCTGTCAAGGTATTAGGCGGGTTGTTAGTTGTGCAATACACATTGCGTGAGTGGAAAATGATCCATGAGAATATTAGGTCTCACATTGTTGGGGGGACTAGCTACAATAATGAAAATATCAGTTCAGTTTATCATATTTTATATCTGAGCTTTGAAGTGCTTCCTATTTATTTGAAGCACTGCTTCCTTTACCTCACCCAATTTCCAGACGATTTTGAAATAAACGTCGAAAAATTGTGCCATTACTGGGCCGCCGAAGGAATAACAAGGCCCAGGTTTAATAGTAGAGTGACCGTTCGTGAGGTTGGAGATGGATACATAGGAGAATTGGTAAAGAGAAACATGGTCATTTCTGAAAGAGACACTAGAACTACAAGATTTGAAAGATGTCACTTGCATGATATGATGAGAGAAGTTGGACAGCTTGAAGCTGAAGAAGAGAACGTCCTACAAATTTCCCTCGACGCATCAAAGGATAACTCTAAATTTTTTTGTAATGCTCGCAAGCTCACCATACAACGGTCTAATGTACCTGAGACCATGGTGACGCAAGAGAACTCAAAACTTAGATCTCTCCTGTTGCTTGATAGGCTTCATTGGGAGAGCACAAAACTTTGCTTTACAAGGCTAGAGTTGATGAGGGTGTTAGATATCTCTAGAGTTGAGTGTTCTGAGGTACCTTCTACCATTGGATTGCTAATCCACTTGAGATATTTGAGTTTATACCAGGCCCGTATATCTCGTCTACCTTCTTCTATGCGGAATCTGAAGATGTTGATCTATCCAAACCTATGTGTACATGAGAGATGTTCAATCTGCATACCCAATTTCTTGAAAGAGATGGAACAATTAACATATCTCTCTTTTCCATTGCAAATGAAGGAAACGGTAAAGTTGGAATTGGGTAATCTAGTCAACTTGGAAACATTGGAAAAATTTTCAACAGAGCATTACGAACGTGAAGGATCTCCAGAGTATGACACGGCTCATAGCCCTCTCCATCTATATCAGAAATGGATGTACCGTGGAAACTCTATAGTTATCTCTAAGTAAGTTCAAGCATATTGAAAAACTTACCATTTATTACTACAGGCAGCTTTATGGTATTACGAACAATGATGAAGGATTAGTTTTGGATTGTGTTCATCTCAAAGAACTGAAGTTGAGAATATATATGCCAAGGTTGCCTGATCAACAACATTTTCCATCTCACCTCACAAACATATCTCTAACTGAGTGCTGTTTGAAAGAGGATCCAATGCCGATTCTAGAGAAACTACTTCACTTATGTGAGGTCACTTTATCTACTAGATCTTTCCGTGGGAGGAAAATAGTTTGCTCGAGTGGTGGGTTTCCTCAACTGATGAAGCTAGATTTGAATGGACTAGAGAAGTTGGAAGAGTTGACAGTAGAAGAAGGCTCCATGCTTCATCTTGATAAGCTGACTATTCGTAACTGTCCAAAGTTAAAGGAGGTTCCTGATGGACTGAAGTTTTTAACTTCCTTGAAAGAACTGAATGTCATCTTAGGTAATGAAGAACTTCAGAAGAAACTATCCAGGGGAGGAGAAGAGTTCTACAAAGTCCAACACATTCCTCTTCTTCAAATTCAGTAAGACTTCAACTACAGTCCTTCAAGTAATATTTATTCTTCCCCAGTCTTCCAATCTTAAAAAGTGAGATGTTTTGGATTGTGCATAGCAGTTCTTGAGCTCTTCTACAAAGGGTGGAGAGTCTGCCAGCTTTTAATTGATCAAAGTGAATCAGGAATGATGAATTTGATATTTCATTACTTTTAATAATATTAATTTTATGTCGAACTCTTCTCAGTATAATGGTTATGTGGTCATGTTAATAGTTCAGTTGATCCTGTTGACAAAAAACAAATATTAATTTTATAACGTTAGATTTATTTTCAAAAAAGAAAAAATTCATCTCATAATCTCTTATATAATAAAAGCATAGCATTAACTTAAATACCGTGTTATA
>OVBA01008205.1:596-12964 GCA_900406435.1 Lepidium aucheri
TCTACCAAAGCTCTACCTAACTTTACCACAGCTCCATCAACGTCTACTAAACTCTACCACACTATCGAAACTCTACCAACGTCTACCCAAACTCTACCACGCAATGACTAGCTCTACCAAAGTCTACCCAAAGTCTACCAAACCTCTATCAAAGTCTACCTTAACTCTACCACACTATAAAATTAACTCTACCAAACTTTATACAAAGTCTACCACGCAATGACTAGCTCTGCCATAAGTCTACCCAAAGTCTATCAAACCTCTACCAAAGTCTACCTTAACTCTACCACACTATAAAACTAACTCTATCAAAGTCTATCCAAAGTCTACCCAAACTCTACCAAGCTAAACCAAAATACCAAAATAAGAATCAAGAGTAAACACCGAAAATCGAGTCTCGACCCAGTAAAAACAAGACCAAAAACAACCAAAACCCAGAAAATCAACCGAAATCAACCAAAATATACGCAAAGAACACTTATTATACCCAGCAATCAAAATGCATGTCTTAAACCCTAAAAAAAAGGACTAAGCAATTAACCGTAAAACCTAAAATCTAAGTTTGAAATAGAGAAGAAACACTACATTACCTTTAAATATGTTCAACGAAGCTTAAAAGTGTAAGAAAATGATGATTCTCGTAAGAAGAAGACGACGAAGCCGACGAAGAAGAAAACAACGAAGATGTTTGGTAGACAACGACAAAGAAGAAGAAGAAGAAAAGAAGACGAGAATGAAGGAGAAGAAGAAGAAGACGAGAACGAAGGAAAGATGAAGAAGTTAAGAACGAAGAAGAAGAAAACGAGAAAGATGAAGAAGTTAAGATGAAGAAGTTAAGATGAAAAAAGAAGAAGAAGAAACTGAAAAGAAAAGAAGAAGAAAAGAAAACCAACCGGCGGTTTTCTTTTCTTATTCTTTTCTTTTCAGTTTTTTTTTTTTTGTTTTCAGTTTTTTTTTGAATGGCACAAATGTAAATAAGTAGATAACTGATTTTTTTGTGACTTTTCCCACACCTTTTTTTGTCCACCTTTTTGGAGACTATTTGAGTCATTTAGGTATAATTGTAGACTATTTGAGTAATTACTTCTTTAATAAATGAAACAATAAAGTATTTTGGTATGAAATAATACTCTATCTCCTAGTTTTGGGAGCAGGGTGTTACAATTTGGTATCAGAACAATTTAACCAGGAATGTTGAATTCGGGGAATAATTTTCTTCAATTGGGGGAGAATTTTGAGATCCAAATGTAACAATTTGAGAACCAAATTCGTGGCTCATAAAGCCCAATAAAATGATTTATGAAATTGACCAAAAAAAAGTTTATGTGTTGAGAGCAAAAAAAGAAAGGTTTGAACCATTACAACCTCACCCACAAACCTAGCTCAACCTCCTTCTCCCCCCCTTTTTCTAGATCAGTTCGAGTTTCGTGAGTAGCTGGTTCGAGTCTCCCAGTTATTTGAAGTTATTTGTTCTGGTTTTATTTTATTCTTTCATTGACATTTTTAAGTTATTTTCTTCCTTATTTTAAATCTTTTTATTTAATAAATTTTATATAAGATTTTGGGACTTTTATGATAAATGAAATCAATAAAGTGTTTTTGGTACTAAATAACACTCTATCTCCTAGTGTCTGGAACAACCTAGTTTAGAGAATAATTCTTAATTTATAGAACACAAAGAATAATAAAGAATTGGTCTCTATATTACTTTAGAAAACTTACACAAAAATTAAAGTCATAAACCCTTAAAACTCTTAGGTTATACTGCACTTTGGTATCTCCGTTTTATAAACAAGAAAAGAGCATTCCTTATTCTAATAAGATAATATATTTGATAACTCACAAATCATAACAAACTCTATATTATCTATTAAGTAACTTGCACATCAAGTTACTATATTCAAGCTTAATTCTACTTTCTCCCTCTCAACTTTGAAATCAATTTTCTCTATGTTTTGATTACCAATGAAGTTTCTCATTTCCTTGAACTTGATTCTCCTAACCAAGTGCTTTAGGTAGGATGTCCACGTTTTGCTTTGTTCCAGGAACGTGTTCCACTTCTACATAACCATTCTAAACACACTCTCTTATGAAATGATACCTTGTATGTATATGTTTACTTATTCCATGAAACACTGGATTTTTGGTAAGAGCTATTGCGGACTTGTTGTCTATTTGTCTAATCACCTTCTCACATGTCGATCCCATGACTTCACTTAGTAACTCTTGAAGCCAAATTGCTTGTCTTGATGCATTGGTACCATCCATGAACTACGCTTCACATGAAGACAAAGCAATGATCTCTTGCTTTTGTAAGCACCAAGTAACTTTCACTTAGACAGAAGATGTGTCACGTCGTACTTTTTCCATCATCCGGATCAACATGTGACTACTATAACTATATTCAATTAACCTTGGTACTTCTCGTGAGGCTAATCCAAGTTTAGTTATATCTTTCAAGTATCTCAAACATTGCTTCATGGTAGCTCCATGTGATTCTCTTGGATTTAGATTCTCTTGGATTTTGCATATATCTACTCAAAACTCCAACACAATATGACAAATCCGGCATAGTATGTAAGAGATATCATAGACATCCAACCTTCCTCTTAAAATATGTGGCGTCTATCTCCTTCTCTTGGAGAGCTCTTGACAATTTGAGTCCCGAATCCATTGGTATTTGTACCGGATTACATTCATTCACTCTCGAATCCTCAAGGATTTTTTGTGTATAACAATTTTGTGATAATGTTATTCCACCTTCAAGTTGTCTTACTTGTATGCCTAGATAGTAAGTTGGTTTTTCCCTAGATCACTCATCTCAAACTTAGTTGACATCTCTTCTTTAAACTTGTCTATTACCTTTCGATTTGTCACAGTAACAAAAAGATCATGTACATATACGGCTATAAGTAAGAAATCATGAGATATTACCTTCTTATAGAAGGATGGTTCTTTACTACACTTTCCCAACTTGAGTTCTCTAAGCACTTGATTCAACTTAATGTTCCGAGCTCTTGGTTCTTGTTTTAATCTATACAAAAGCCATCATGAGTTTATAGACTTTGTTGTCACTTCCTTTTATCTCAAAACCCTCCGGATTTGTGACATAAACTGTTTCCTTAAACTCCCCATTAAGGAAGGATAATTTGACATCAAGATGATGTATCTCCCAACCATTTGATGCGGATAGGTTAATGAGAAGTCGTAACCGGTGCAAATACTTCTTCATAATTTATTTCATATTTTTCCACATATCCTTTTGCAACAAGTCTCAACTTGTACTTGTTGATGCTTACATTAGAATTGTGTTTCATATTGAATACCCATTTAAGTCCGATGGGGATAACTCCTTCCGGTATATCTTCAAGATCCCATGTCTCATTCTCAACCATTGATCCCATTTCTTCTTCACAAGCAAGAATCCACTTCTTTAATTCGTTGGCCTCATTAAAGTTTCTTGGATCATCATCCAAACATAAAAACAACCTCTGCTCTTCTTTTCCAGCAAGTAAAACATAGTCTTCTAGATGGTTAGTTCTTAAAACTTGTCTTTGTGATCTTCTCAAAATTGGAGAAGGTTCATTAGTATCTTCAAATTCTTGTGCTTCTATCTCTGGTGACTCTTGTTCATCAATCCATGTTTCATCTCCACTTTATTTTTTTACTTCTTTTAAATCTTTCCACTAAAATCACCCTCTTTTTGTGGAAAGCTTCATTGGTTTCATCAAACTTTTGAGTGGAAGGATCAAGTAGTCAATATTCCTTAGACCCAGGTTCAGTTCCAAGGTGAACAAGTACACAAGATCTGTAATCGATTTTCTTCAAATGTGGGGTTTCGACTTTTGCATACACAATGCAATCAAAAATATGAAGATGATTGATATTTAGTTTTCTTCCTCGATAAATCTCATATGGGTTTTGATCCTTTATAGCTCTTGTGGCAACCCTATTCAAGAGCTATGTCCACTTCTCCCAAAAGATAACTTGACATATTCATATTCATATACCGTCCACATATACCTTGAATGATCACCAATGAGAATAAATATAAAATTATATACAGCTGCTATTTTTGGTGATATTGATCAACAAAGATCCCCATGGATAAGTTCTAAGATCTTATCGGCTTGATAGACTGTGTTTTTAGGAAATACTTCTCTTGCTTGTTTTCCAAGCAAGCATGATACACATACTTTCTTCTAAATCTAGACTTTAGGAAGTCTGATCATATTTGACAAAGAATCCATTAAGATGTCCTAACCTCGCATGCCACTTGCTAGAATCACTCACTTCCGGTAGAAGAGCCTCCGAATTTTTAACTCCATCCAAACTTTATAGAGTCGATTTTGAGGTCTCTTAGCTTTGAAAGTTAATTTTCTCTCTTTATCATTCATTGTCAACAATCTCCTTTCATATGTATATCACTAACATATTTTATTGCTTATCCTAGACTAATGATGTTACTCTTCAAACCAGGAATATAGTAGACATTAGTCATGATTTTTGCCTTTCCGTTGCTATCTACTAGTGAGATTGACCTTGTTCCTTTGATATCAATGCCAGTATCCGAATTGGATTACCTTAACTTGTTTTAATCATCTTGTGCTTCTTCCTCTTCATCAAAGATTCTTTCCTCATAAGCCTTTAAACGTCCTATGGATTCTTTGAGGCTTGTTGTATTAAGATCTAGTTTGCTCAAGTGATGCCACAATGTGAATGTATCTCTTCTATGGAAAAATCTTGAGAAACTTTTTCACTAACTTAGATTCCGCAATAATTGCTTCTAGTGATGCCGATTTGGAAGAAATTTATAATAGCTTACCCAAGAAGCTATCTATGGTTTTGGAATCTTTCATCTTGAGACGATCAAATTCAGCCATAAAAAATTGCAATCTTGCCTCTTTGACCCTTTCAGCTCCCATGTACCTTTTTTGATTGCCTCTCTAACCTTCTTTATCGTGTCTAACTCACCAACTTGTAAGATTAAAGACATCGGTATAGAATTGAAACAACAATCCTATCACCAAATTGTTCTTTTCCCCAAGTTTGTGTGACTCTCAATGACTTCCCATACCATAGAAATCTTGAGACACACCTTCGTTCTCATGGCCCATATGGTATATTTAGTTTTATTCAACATAGGACATTGAATTGAAGAATCCTTCTCCTTCTTTCCGTCGGAACTAATTGAAGGTTCGACATGATCTCTCGTGATCAAGACCTCTCGCCTTATCACCTCTTGTGATTAAGTCTCGTGCCTAATCTATTAACCTTCGCTCTAATACCAATTGAAGACCTTAAAGGATCGAATATAGAACACAAAGAATAATAAAGAATCTTTATTGCTTTAGAAAACTCACTCAAAAATAAAGTCGCAAGCCCTTAAAATTCATAGGTTATACCACACATTTTTACCTCCCTTTTATAGACAAGAAAGTAGCTCTTCTATTTTGAATAGGATAATATGTTTAAATAACTCCTAAATCATAACAAATTCTATTTTATCTATTAAGTAATTTTCACATCAAGTTACTATATTCAAACTTAATTCTAGAGAACAGACAACCAAGCAATGGTATTGGCAAAGTAAGCTCCATAACTTACTTTCTCACCATCCATGAAAGTAGTTTCTGCTTTCTACCTTATATCCTTACTTAAACAGAATATTTGCCAGACCATTTATAGTACCAACCAAAAAAATCTGGTATACTCGTAGTAGGTATACTAATGCCCAAAATTAATAGCACATAGATTGGATCATTTATTTGTCTAATTAGAGGGATTCTGCAAGATGTTTTGAATGATAACTCAACTTCTCTATCATAAGATCATGGTAAATGTTTTGATCAATGCATACAACTCATGTTTGCTTTAAACGACCAATTAAATTAGAAAAAATGCTAAAAACATGTCATCATAAGCACTTGAGTCTCGAATCTACAGAGAATCTAGATCGAGCAACACTAGTATTGGGAGGGATAAAACTTAAGCAAAAGCAATAAGGGATAATGATTTACAATCTAAACTATTGAATGCAAACTAAAACTGAAATTAAATTAAATTAAATCAAACAAGCAATAAGAAACAAAACAAGATCAAGCTAATGAACATGATTTAAAGCAATAGATTTCAGGTTAGACAATCGATCAAAGGAAGATGACAATCAAACCAATGATGCTTATGGACTCATTAAGAACCATCTTAGGGCATGAGACTGAACACTATAATATTCCACACTTGAGGCAATGAACCATTTCTTATTCATTCAATCAAACTAACTCTCATTATCGATTCAAAGACTAGCAAGCATTATTAAATAAGCTCATTAAGAACACAATCCACTCTAACATCAAGTCTCGTCGGCTAGGGAAGGATAGGCCACAAAAGAGCCTTCGGGAATTTCATCGAACACCTCTCGGACGATTACTCTCCTAGCATCTAGATTTAGGTGATCAGGTTAAACCTATCATTAAGAAAAATCTAAGTAAAGGCAGCAATAGATCTATCAAATTAAGCACAAAATTCAACCATCAAATCCTCATATCTAGCATACCATCAACCTATTAGATCATTACTCACACGTAGCTAAGGCGAAATCTAAACAACAAAGGAAAACGCAAAACAAGGACATAATGTAGTAAAATAAAGAGAAGAGATAGAAGAAACTCTATGTTAGCATGAATATGATCATGATCCAAAGGGGTTCCATGTTTTCCTCTTTGTCTCTTACAAACTAGAAACCTTAGGATGAAAATGTAGTTTTGCCCAAAGTGGCTTAAGTCCAAGGGTTCTTAGCAAGAACCATCGCTTTCTTACTTAAAATAGTATAGCTAATTAGGTCAAAAATGGATTCGATTGACCAGGGATAAATGTGTTTTGGATCCCAAATAAAATTAAAGACACATGTGCTGGTTGGTTTGTGCCTCAGACATGGGATTGCATGTTGTGATCATGACTTGCGACCTAGCTATCATGGAATGCTTGGTCGTGAATGCGGGCCACAGATAGTCAGGTCATGGCTCAGGTGCTCCGTGTGTGGATTACGGATACTTTGGATGGGGAACACAGAGAAGCAGGTTACAGCTCGGGTGAATCTTTTGTAGATCATTTGTTTTGTAGTTGTGCGCCTTGATCGGGTGGGTTGAGGTCATGGTATGCTTGTACGTTATCTTTGGGTTGCAAAGGCGGGCATTGACCGGATGGATAGCATACACGGGCCTTGACCGTCTGAGTTGTGACCGTGCTACGCATGGTGTGCTGATGCTTGAGTTACAGTCTTGTGTCCCAACCATCAGGGTCACTGCCTAGCCGTTCTTATATGCTTCGGCTTTTCTCCTTTTTCTAAAATCGTCCAATCTTCTCCTTTTTTGTTCACCTTCTTTGTGGATTGTCTCTCTATCCTAAAGCATGTATCGATCTCCATCCCCAACTCTCCACAATAATACCAATTCACCTAGACAAAGACTTAAAAAATATGCAATTCTCTAATCAAAGACTGTAAAATGAAACATGAATGCAAAACTATACTAAAGTGGATGAATGTGTTTCCTAACTGATGCAAAATAGATCAAAAGATGTATGGGAAACTAGTCAAATACTTTTTATGTCAATTATTGGTCTTGGAACCAAACTCGAGACCCATGGATCATGCCACACCATGGTCGATTACCATCACCTATTCGCTTTCTTAATCATTTACTCACCAAAGGTTTGGATTATATTATACTCCGCTATCCCTAAGATGGAGAATAATTCCTAGTGGGAACAAGTGGATTAGAGTCCTTAATTTATTTGGCTCTAAATATTCTCAAGAATAGAGAATTATGAAAATCTCATAATTTCCCTAATTGTTAAGCCAAGAGTGCCGAATTGAACTCCTCAATAAAACCTATAACACCCTCCTCTTTAGGTTTACATAGTTTTTCCATTTTTTCAATGGACCCTTTTTGTTCAGAATTATTCCTCTACCAAAAATCCGCTATAACACTATTTAAAGATAAAAACGTCGATTTTAGAACTCCTAAATAGATCTCACATGTCCCACCTCAGTTTTACAAAAATTAATAAGTCATCTGCAAAGAGAAGATGGGATACATTAGCACTTCCTCTAACTATTTTCAAACCATTAATCTCATTCTTATTTTTCGTCTTTTTGAGATTATTATCAATACCTTTGTACGTAAAATAAAATGTAAGGAAACAATGTGTCTCATTTTCTTAGACCTCTTTTGGTAGTAAATTTCTCCTTGGTTATCCATTTATTAGGAAAGAGTAACTAACCGATCGGACACACCACATCACAATATAACCCATGTGTCTCAAAATCCCATAATCCTAAGTGATTGTTTAATAAAATCCAGTCAACTTGATCATACTCTTTACTCATATCTGTTTTAACAGCCATATAATTACTTGTGCATGCCTTATTTTTCCTAAGAGCATAAAACATTTCATGAGCGATCATAATATTGTTAGAGATGAACATTTCCAATACACAAGCTGATTGAGTTTTGAATACCAAGTTGGATAAGAATCTTCTCCATCTTTGGCATATCATCTTCAGTATTATTTTATAACCATACATTACACAGATTTATCAGTCTGTGTTCGGACGCTAAAGTAGGTCTTTCTTTTTTTGGAATGAGACAAATATTTGTTTCATTCTGTGTTGGGTCAAAATGTCCAGCGATCAGAAAACCGTTGATAAGGGAAACCACATATTTAATATCAGTTATATAAATAGTACAAATATTAACATTATTTATAATACGTCATATATTTTTTACAATCACATATAGTAATTATATTAATATAATTACTTAATTAATTGATACAAACATTAACATTATTTTTTACAAATGATACAAAGTTAACACAAGTAAATGATATATATATATATATATATATATATCACCACTGAAAGACATTTTTCTAGCTTCTTTTTTTAAAAAAAGTTTTTTTATTCAAACGTATTTTTTTGTGTTGTGTTGTGAATTAAAAATTTAACAATGATTTTACAACATTAATCAAATACGAGTATATTACAACATTTCTTACTTGTTGTAAACACGTTGTAAAATTAAGACCTTTTTACAATTGAAACAATATTTGGAGACGTTTTTACAATATCATTTGGATTTTTTTAAAATCAATTTTCAAACACAGAAAATGTGTTTACCAAATTTTTGAATTCGTCTTTAAATCGTTGTAAATAAATTTTGTTGTAACAGTGTTGCTAATTGGGGACGTTTTTACAACGAATTTGCTCTGACATGTTAACACATTGTCAATTCGTCGTAAAATATCTACCTTTATACAACAAAATTTTTTGTTGTAAATTTACAACCTTTTAGAATGATTGTACATTTCGTCGTAAGTGAGTTGGCAAAACGCCTCTAATTTACGATGTCCTAATTTTGTTGTAAAATGGCGTTGCTAAATTAATATTTTCTTGTAGTGACTGATCCAAATTTCAACTTTATTTTTTATAAATGGCACAAAGTTAATATCAGTTACTGTAAATGATACAAATATTAACATCATTTATAGTATTTAGTAAAATTATTACAATCAATTATAGTAATTGACAGAAATTTTAATATCACTTTTACATATGCGAGTAGTTAACGTCAATTGTAGTAACCAATGAAAATAGTTACATCAATTGTTTAAATTGACACAAAGTATTAGAGTCACAAATTTTAAAGTAAATTGATGTAAATTGTGGTTATAACAATCAAAAACTGATGTAAATATGCAGAAATGGTAAGAAAAATGATGGAAAACGATCAAAAGTACAAACAAAACCTTACAAAACCCTAGATCCTAAATTTTAGACTAAAGATATAATGATTTATTTGCCCTTCGCTAAAACTAATAGTAATAAAATGGTATAAACGTGGATTCAAACATGGAAAATTATACTTAAGCCATCTTTACTAAGCTTTACTACTAAATATAATATATCAAAATCCTAAAACTAGTCCCGATTAATCCTACATAATTTTCGGTTAAATGATTCGGCGCTAGATTCTACTCCACTACCCGACTAGTGCCTCGCAAAGTTCAAAACATGGATTATATGTAGGGAGGGATCGAGCCCGTGATGCGAAACTCACTAGTTGAATCTAACTAACCAACAGATTGTGAAGAACTCGGCATAATTTTATAAATAAAATCAAAAAATAAAATTAGTATTATTATAATTTTTATTATCTCAATTATTAGTATTCTTAAAATTATTAATAATTAATATTAGATATTAATTAGTTAAATGAAAAATTATTAATACAAGAAAAAATACAATACAAACAATGAAAATAGACCAAATTAGTTGTATGTACACTACCTATGAAACAAAAATGCTTTTATTTAAAGTAACAATACAAAAACATAATTAATAAGTTTCAGATTTTGCATAATACGAAAGAAACAATCACATCGATATTTTCTGTCTGGTTAAAATTCATTTTCCTATAGTTTCTGTTATGATGATCAACTAATGTTTTCTTAATTAGTTTTTAACATTCGTTTAATAAGATATATAGGAAGTGTCATATTTGAGAAGCCCTCGGGTTAGAGAGGCGTGAACTGCGGGTCAGATATGGATGTTCCTGAGAAAGTCAACGGCCGACTGAAAAAAATCAATAGTCATAAGGAATGGACATTGGTACATTAGGCGGATCGAGATGCATGTATCGCAGGTCAAGAAACTGTGTACTAAAGGTCGAGTCAACAGTAACCCAAACAAAGTTCAATGGTAGAATGATGTGAACTGCAGATCGGGGCACCATGTACTGCGGGTCGAGGAAATTGTGTACCGCAGGACGGTGTGGAATGTACCACGGGACGTGGAGTCATGTACTGCAGGAAGGTGTGGCGTGGACCGTGGGTCAAGATACACGTAAGGCGGGTTAGGAAGTTTGCATATCGCTAGCTAAAGGCGTACGTACCGCAGATCAAGGAGTAGTGTACCACGGGTCAAGAGGTTAATCTATTGCAGGTCGAGAAGTGCTCATACTGCGGGACGAAGACCAGCATACCACAGGACAGACATGTACATACTGCGGGCCAAGAAGTAGTGTACTGTTAGATGAGGACCAGCGTAGCGCAGGTCGAGGACTAGCGTACCACGGGTCAAAGTGATCAGCAGGACCGTACGGTCAACGGTCATGAAAAGAATGATTTTGAAAAATGTCAAAATCTTTGACTTAGATCAATTTCAAACAATTTTTTGAGGGGAATGCAAACCATGTAAGAAACACCCAGCTGTCTTTGATCATAAGATGTATGAAGACCTCATGAATACATGATCCAATAGACATGTGAAGGTACATAACTTAACCCTGTCAATTTGTTTTATAAACTAATGCTTGTTTGATTCTTGTGAGTGTTTGCTAGGATGAAATGATCAATAACACCTTAAAGAGCTGAAATTAAGGGAGTGTCAAAGATGGATTATTTGAAGACGGAGCCATTGAAGATGGTTTTCTAAGAAGTGTTAACTGAGAGGAGGAGCCTCTCAAAAATGGTTTTTGCTTCTAAGCTTGGCATCTTGTGTTGCTTTTCGTCCAAGCTTGAGAGGGAGTCTTGAAGAATAAAGCTAAGGTGGATGGACTTCATGGTGGTTCAATACAATATTTGAAGAAGGTGGAACAAGCTCAAGTGTGTGGGTTTGCCTCAGCTCTTGGACTTGACTGTCCAAGCCATAACCATGATCCAGACTCTTTTTCCCTTGAATTGTTTTATTTTAATGGGTTTTCCACTAAAGTTTTTTTAATGAAATGGGGAGTTACAACTTTCAAACTTGATCTTAATGAATCACATTAAGGATTCAAGTTTGAGGGGTAGTGTTAAACACAATGGTTTACATGTGAAGTGTGTGAAGCAAAGAATTTACTTGAGTGTAAAGGGAACAAAATGCAATTGAGGCAAGTATGAATCCGTGTAAGGTTAAAGAGCAACAAGGACATGGTCTACAACTAATCACGTGTACCAACAAGTCAGCAAGGTGTTAGAAGTCCTCTTTGTCTCACAAATCAGACCGTTGGAGAGTAACAAAGTCACATGTGTTACTTCAGAGAAGAATAAGGACCATTGATGTGTTGTCACTTTCAACACATAAATCTGAACCAAGAGCTTATCTCCTATTTTATTCATTAGTTTGGGAGATTCGTTTGTATATATATATATATATATATATTGTTAAAGCAGAGAATTCGACAAAACAGATTACTGATCTGCACACAGAACACTGTAAACACGCAGAAATCTAGATGTATTCAAGTAGAACTTTTCTTACAACAGCTTCTCACTTTGTTGGAAATTACTCTCTTAGAAACCAACCTAAATCTAGATTTCTTAAC
>OVBA01008206.1:0-12963 GCA_900406435.1 Lepidium aucheri
TACACAACTCGCTGTGGAACCAAGCTCTTAAGGTAACATCTAAATTTATCATTTATGGTTATTAAAATGAATTAAAGAAAAGGATTCACATGTTTTGGTAATGACTTGGGTCACTCAATGCTGAACTTGAAATAAACTGAGTAATTTGTCAGTATCACTTTATTTGGCCTGTCAAGGTCCTGTGTGTATCAATGATCTGTTTGTCTAAGTGAGTGCATAGGAGTGTAGCAGTGGGCTGTGTAAAGCCCAACAGTCAGAGGAATACAAAACGAGCAAAGTTGGAGGGAAATGAAATTAGGTTTTCAACACCTATATACGGGAGTGGAACGGTCTTGTCACTCCCACACACGTTTCCATCAGAAAATTCCTTCAATCGATTCTCGAACATTAGAGAAGATGGTTCATGTTTCTGATGATGATCTTGGAGCCTTCCTCACAAATGATGCTGTCACAATGTGGAAAGGAATCCTCTCCTCTTTGTTTGTCAAGGAATACATGTCTATGTACAAGATTTGCTGTAGGAACTGGTACCCCAGGAACAATGTCTCTTACGGAAACAAGACAAGAGCTCGGATTCTATACATGCTGCTCAAAGGAATGCCATTTGATTTTGGGAAGATAGTCTTCAATCATGTGTTGGAAGTTGCTCAGAATCCGGATTCCAAGTTATGGCTGCCATATCCCAGTTTGTTGTTGAATCTACTATCTAAATAGCAACCAATTCCAGTTAAGACAATCACAGCAAGTTGTCCACCTCGCCCTCAGAAACCAAAGTCCAAGTCTGTGCTCACAGAAAAGCAGAAACAGGCTAGTCAGAAGGGTCAAGGTTCCCACACGCAGAAACAGGAATTCACTTCAGCTTAGCAGACACAGAAGGTCATAAGGCAAGCGATTCAGCTGTTGGAATTGCTGCTCACACCAGGTAAGTGACTCTGTGTAAACTGTATTCTTTTGTGATCATAAAAAGTGATGTTTTTAACTCAGTTGTGCTATCAAACAGGGGGAGACGACTCAAAGTCATATGCCTGATCATGGGGGAGTTTAGATTATGGGGGAGCTCTTTTGAGTTGATTAACTTGTGGGATGTAATATTGTTTTGGGATTGACATGTTGAACTCTGATCTTATAATTTTATGTCTTAATTCCGTGAGTGTAGTATGTGGTACATTGCAATATATTGCTGTGTTATCTGTTTTGATACAGGTCTGTAAAGTGTTTGACGATCAAACTAAGCTAAAAAGGGGGAGATTGAAGATGCATGGGAGACTAAACAGAGAGATGACGATGCATGGGTAACTGGACATAAAGACATTTAGTTAGAGGAACCAGGCGAGTCATCAGGTTTCTGTCAAGACAGATGACTGTGAGATAGAAATGGAAAGAACCATTATGTGAGGTATTTCCATTTCTGTTTGATCACGAAAAGATACTAGGTTTAGGGCTAGTATATAAGTTAGATAAGGAGGGTTGAGCGGTGGCTAACGCTTCAAAATTTTAGAAAAAGGTATGTTGAATCTGAGAGAGAAAAAAATGTCTTGAGAGATTCATTGAGAGTGTGGTGAGAATTCGTTTTGAGTTTGTAAGAAACTTATATAAGATTTTTGTAAGAAAAGTTTATATAAGTAAGACGAATTAAGCGTTGAGATCAGCGCTTTCCGATCAAGTATTCTTGTTTCTCTTTGCCATACAATTTTACATCAAACTTCCAAGTGTTTTCACCAAACCTCAAAAGTGTCTTTTACTTTCTATATGTGTATTTCATATTTTACACATTTCTACAATTTTTCCATCTTTCCATTATTTAGAGAGAAGTTGAATCAGTTTCACATAGCTACTTCATTTTTTCTTCTACAAAATCCCGAACATGGCGGTATCTATAATATTACTACTCAAGTGTTTTTGTTAACGTTTCTGTAATAGAATGTTGTTAATTCTGTGCATTTGCACCTTAGTCATTGGCCACAGACCAATAACCATTTACTTGTATAATACATGAGAACAGAATTCATATACAAGACAACTTATAGTGGACACATCTCTGCGTCTGCATCAATTTTGTTTAAAAATGAACTTAAGAACAAATATAAATAAACATATGTTAAATCTATTTTGTTGTTATTTTCTAATTATTTATAGGTTTAAATGTTAAGTCTTGAAAGTTAGGGAGCTTTTTATTAATAATGGATACAAGAAATACAGTTGTGTACTCAAAAGCAATCGTGCTTGATCGTGCTGATGTACCACAGACGGAGCTTACTTATTCAGGTTATTGAATAATATGATTAATGGCCTAATACTAATTTAGAACGGTAATGATATTACTAATATTGATTGATTGCTTGAAGCAGGAGCGAATCTATTATTCTTAACGTTCTTGTGTTCTCTTACTCAACCTTAAATGGTTACCTACTTATCTCCAAAAATATACACGTACGCCGATAATGACCACAATACCCTTAGTTCACCTGAGTAGATGCCCATATGTTTGTGTCCTACTTTGTAATTTCAGCCTTTACAATGTAAACCTTATGAATCGTTGAATCATAACGATTCTCGCTGCCTTCACTGCGCAACGTTCCTAGGAATTTCCAATTAGGGTTGAATTTTGGAGACATCGGAGCTTCGATTCATGCAGTATGAGGGTTTTTTATTGATTGATTTCCAATTTTAGTGGAGAAATCTCGCGTTCTAATGGCTGAATCGTGTTACGTTTTCTAGATTTGGTGAGGCGTGAAATTGTTTTATTTTAGTTTTTTCAAAGAATTCTGATAAGGAGGAAGAGGGTCGGAGATGGCGGGAGGTGCAATGGTGACAGCGACGGGAGCAGTGGTGATTCTTTACTTACTGAGCCGTCGGATCGTCTGGCCGAGAGATAGGGATGATGATTCAGGAGGTGAGTTGGGTAAATCGGGGAGATCCGGACGAAGGAGAAGGATTGTTAGGAGACCGGCTCAAGCGCCTGCTACATGGCTTGAGACTATTTCAACTTTGTCGGAGACTTTAAGGTTCACGTATTCAGAGACACTGGGCAAATGGCCCATTGCCGATCTGGCTTTTGGTATAAACTATTTGATGCGTAGGCAGGTTTGCGCTTTTTATCACATACTTCTTCTTCTTCTGATTTTTCAGCCGTATCTGTATATTAGATGCATAATGTAGCGAGCTTGCTTGCTTGATCTTTTGGTATATATATATATATATATATATAATATATTATATGTTCAGTGACTATGTATAATTATGAGATTACTGTAAAGAGTTGTTTTTTTTTTCCCTTGTTTTTGGGTGGATATTCTGAGTCCCATATCGCCATAACACATCTGAGCTCTGTGTATATACGTTTGGGTTTTCACTTCCGTTCTGTTCATTTTAGTATAGGGAAATTAATAAATTATACTGCATGTGGAAAATATTTACACTCGAATCTAAGGAGAAGGGAATTAGTGATGCGGTCTTTATCTATCCTTGTTCTGTCTTGCTGTTTCAATGCAGAGCGCATTTCTTTCGGATAATTTGCCCAATTTTGTGTAGTTACGCTGCTTGCTTGCATTATTGTTTTCAGGGAAACTTTCCAACTGCTAGGGTTTATGCTGGAAGTAACTGTATAGAGTTAAAAGGACCAGAAATTATCATGGAGTTGACGGAGTTACTGAGATTTTTGACCCTCTGTATGTTCTTCTCCAAGAAGCCGTTTCCCATGTTTCTGGAGACTGCCGGCTATACTGAAGAGGATGTCCTTCTTCAGAAGCCTAAAGCAGGGGTAGGTCATGTCAATGTGGTATTGCTCGTGCTGAGCTTGTTTATAGTGCCTATATACTTTCTTTTTCAAACTGATAACCATTGCATTAGCAATTTGTTGTCTTATTTTTCGCATGTCTTCTCTTAGGAATATATATTCTGGGAGGCTAACAAGAGTTTTTGTTACATAGATTTTTTCTTACCAGTATATTCTTGGAGGCTAACAAGACCTTAAGTGCTATATTTGTATTAAATGTTGGACCTAACTTGTTACAACGATCTTATTCGTTCAATTGTCTATTTGATCAAATGGTATCATACTTGTCAAACAGAAACTAAAAGAAAAAGGGGTTGCTTAATAAGAGCTTTGTGCCAAGTGTTTTGTTTGGTTGAGTATATTAGATATGAGTTATGATTTGTTGCTTTCGTTTATTTTGGGAACCATGAACAATATATATCTGGGAACCCTGCAGATTATGCAACCTGCCTTCACAATTATACGAGACACCAATTCAAAGTGTTTACTGCTATTGATCCGTGGCACTCATAGCATTAAAGATACATTAACAGCAGCAACTGGTGCTGTGGTCCCTTTCCATCATTCAGTTTTGCATGATGGTGGGCTCAGCAACTTAGTTTTAGGTTATGCCCATTGTGGAATGGTTGCCGCAGCTCGATGGATTGCTAAACTTAGTGTTCCTTGCCTCCTCAAGGCCCTTGATGAAAATCCTAGTTTCAAGGTTCAGGTAAAATCTCTATAATCAGCTATACGTTTTTTATTTTACAAATTACTGTTGCGCCTTCTGTTTTTACTATTTCTTTGTCTCGTTATAACTGCTATAGATTAAATACCAGTAGATGTAGATGACCTAGAAAAAGGATTTCGTTTACTTATGTGATAATTCAGATCATATTACTCCTCGAACTTTCATTTAGAGACAAAATTACTCTTCTCAGTTGCATTCCAGGATTTTATGTAGGTATCTGTCGCTCTAATCACACTGCAGATGATATAATGTACAAAAATCAGAGTCAATTAACGCAATTCTCACATAGAAATCTTAGTTCGTTTAAAAATCCGTGTTAGAGAGATAATTGATACTCTTTATATAATGCACAGAATTTTCCAGGATATTATGTAGGTATCTGTCGCACTAATCAAACTGCAGATGATATAATGCACACACATCAGAGTCAATACACGTAATTAATTCTCATGTACAAATCTTAATATGTTTAAACATCGTGTCAGAGAGATAACTGATACTTTTTATATGATGCACATTTTTTATATGCAGCTCTTTATCTACCATATCGAATCTAAACAGCATAGTTTGCCTTAGATTGTAGGTCATTCTCTTGGAGGTGGGACGGCTTCACTTTTAACGTATATTCTTCGGGAGCGAAAAGAGTTTGCCTCAGCTACTTGTTTCACTTTTGCACCAGGTACACCCAATTTAGGAGTAATGGTGGTATTATCTTCTGTTTTCTGTCATCTACATATCTTCCTTAACTTGATGCCGAACTCTTTATATGTCAAATAGTTCCGAGTGTTACAAATCGTATGCTTTGCATTGAATTTTGAGTGAATAACTCTGCAGCTGCTTGTATGACTTGGGATTTAGCAGAATCAGGCAAGCACTTCATTACTACTATTATCAATGGATCTGATCTAGTCCCAACATTCTCTGCTGCTTCAGTTGATGACCTTCGTTCTGAGGTATGTGACCTGCTTTGCCTATATATGATGTTATAATCACAGGATTCTCCCTACAACAATCAGAATAAATGATCCTGAAACCTGATCGGGTACTGGTACTATATATTGCTAGCCTTGGTATATCGAATAATGGATACTAGCCTGCGTGTTTAACTAGATACTACTGTAGAGAAAAATGTCTATTAGAGATGTCAATTCTTTGCTAAATGATTCAGCTTTTTCAGACGTCTTATATATCTTCACTTTTTGCACATGTGCTTGAATGGAAAATCAAAATTATTGTCTTATACAAATAATTATGATACCAAGGTTAAAATGTTCTCGTAAAGTATTATTTTTGCACCCTTTTTTTAACACTGATAAGATCCTTGTTTTCTATTTCCTGGCAGGTAACCTCGTCCTCATGGTCAAGTGACCTGCGTGATCAGGTTGAACACACCAGGGTTCTTAGTGTTGTTTATCGGTCTGCAACTGCTATCGGATCTCGTTTACCCTCTATAGCCAGCGCAAAAGCAAAAGTGGCTGGTGCTGGTGCGATTCTGCGGCCAGTCTCAAGCGGCACTCAGGTAGAATCTGTGGTTCTCGATATATATTATCATGAGCAAAAGAGGTTGCGGCTTTATGAATGAAGTGTATGTATGCGGAACAAATTAATGTTTAGAGTCGTGGAAAAGTGTTTCTTTTGTGATAATAAAATTAAAGGTCAAATTTTCGTCAGGTGATGTTAAAGCGTGCCCAGGATGTAGCACAGGCCGTTGTGCAGACCCGTTCAACTCTCTCTTCATGGTCTTGCATAGGACCACGCCGTAGAGCTATTAGCTCCCAACTTAACTCCAAAGTCACAGATTTGCCAGAAGCATCTGCTGTTATACCTGAAAGAAGAAGCACTGAAGCTCTACTGGTTGAAGTGATAGACAAAGGTCACAAGAGAACAGACCATTGTTCTTCATCAAGCAGCAGCGAATCTGAACGTGAAGACGTAGAAGAGGAAGAGTCGTTGATCTCAGTTGACCAAGTCATTGCGGAAACATCCTTAGTGGAAGAAGATGTAACAGAAGGTGAGCTATGGGACGAACTGGACAAGGAGTTGACTCGACAGGAAAACGAAAGAGACAGTGAAGCTATGGAGGAAGAAGCCGCAGCAGCGAAGGAGATAACAGAGGAAGAGACTGTAATTACGGGTGGTGACTCTTCCACGGGACAGAACCAGAGTCCGGTTTCAGCATCTTCAGGGGACTTGATTGAGAACCAGCGGTTTTACCCACCGGGTAAGATAAAACACATAGTGTCGGTGACTGAGACGGAGTCTGAAACAGAGCGTGACGAAGTGATGGTGGTGGGGTCGACGACGGAGCGTGTGAGGATATACGAGACGCCAAGAGAACTGTACAGAAAGATTAGGCTATCGAGAACAATGATAAATGATCATTATATGCCAATGTATAAAAAGATGATAGAACTCTTGATTACTGAGCTCGAGTGCGACCAACACTCTTCATGAGCTTCCACCTTCATCAATAACTGTACATTATAAATATTTATACACAGAGTTAACATGTTTTTTTCAAATGTGGAGAGATATTAATGGAATAATATAATTCTTGGCTTCAACACTTGCAACACATTTGTTGTAACCTAATTCTCAGAATTGTTTCGTTTGTTTCAGTTTGTTGGGTTTGATGCAACTGGAAGATAATAATACGTTGATATATTTGTTATCGTCAAGCACTCCGCCAAAATCTGATTTCATCTTCTTAGAGAAGTTTTATTGTATATATTTGGGCAGAACCTCGACAAAAATATCGGGCGAGGTTTCCAAAAATTGACGGGCAGACCCAACCAAAGTAAGGCCAGGCCCACTCGCCTATAATTAATTTTGTTCGTCAAAATAAGTGTCGGCACGATCCGCCGTCTCTAAGCGATCATTGACGAATCATCCTCAACTCTGACTGAAACGGGTACCCTAAAACTGTTAAACCCATTCTTCTTTTATACTCCGTGCCTAACACAACGCATTTAAAAACTCCCGATGTGGGATGTTTGATATTTTACTTTTTCAAAACTATATAAATTTTTTTGAGCCAAACCTCGAGTTTAGCAATGATATCCATAAAAGTTTTTACAAAGCATGATTATAGAAGAATCATCTTTTTAATACTGGTAATTTTCTCTGGTCAACCTCCATATCTAGACTTGAGAGCCTCCGGTGGTTCTTCTTCCATGATACCAGAACCAGAGCTGCTTAAATACTCTCTGATGGTTGTTTTTCGATTGCCTAAGAATGTATGATCAAGAAAGTTATCGTAAGCTGCATCTCCCAGATTCTTAGCAGCCAATACACTGCAACAAACAGGAGAACCTTCAACATGTAATAATCTATCATCCAAATATAGAAGAAAGCTATGAAATCTCTATCATCCATGAGCCAGAATTTATTCAAAGTGAATTCAAGAATCATGTTTTGATATACCAGTGTCTTAGATAGAGACGACAAGGTAATATGTCATCCCGCCATATCTTCTCGATGTTGTATCTTCCATAATGTTGAAAGTAAACCTCTTTGTCTCCTGCAGATGACAATGAAGAAATAATTCTATAACAGCTCCAACTTTAAGACATAGGTTAGACTGATAAGGGTCTGACCTCTGCATCTATTCTGGAAGAACTCCTCATCACTGTATCGACCACAGAGTACCTGTTCACTTCTCAAAAGCTCAGACTTGGCAAAGAGTAACAAACAGAGAAAATGTCCTGAGAACAAAAAAACTAAACGAACCGCATAATTGGTGTAAGGTTTGCCTTCCATTGTTTCAGGGACAACCTGTGTGTGTGAGGAGAACATAAGCAGTGTGACACACTATAAGGCAGATGTTGAAACTAAGCGAACAAGAGGAGCTAAGTGACTCACAGCGAGAAACCGGAATTCAAGCTCCCTTTGTATAAAAGCCGGAATCTGTGTTTCGGTGTATCAAAACTGTCAAGAGTATACATATACTTCTATCACAATATCGGGGCAGTTTTCAGAGTTATATTATGTACCTCCGAGCTTTTAATCTCAAAGGCAGTAACCACAAGGCTCTCTCCTTCACATGGCTCTACGCTCAAGCTTGAAATTTCCTGTTTCATTTATAACACTCATAATTGTTTCCTCTTATGCATATGCAGAAGGTCTTTGTATATCTATTGCAAATCAATCTCTAAGCCTTTGCCATTATTTATGCATTCACAGAAGTTTCTGAATCAGTTTCGACTTTCTCCAATTTCCAGTATGGAAACCAATTTGAGAATGAGAAAAAGTGGAAGAGACCTTAGTTTCAGGATTTGCGATCCCTCGCTCGAAGAAGATCGGGGCGGAGTGGGCGAAAACTCGCCGGAACCCTTGCAGTTTCGCGATTCTGAAGTTTTCCAAATTTGGGAAAGTGCTCCTTGCGCTTTTCTCTATTCGAAAAGCAATCAATCCATGATTCTCGATGATCAAATGAAATTCACAAAGGAAAGAAAAGTATACGAACCGGAGAGAAGAGAACCGAAGCCAGTGATGGAAATCTGATTCTCCGATGAGAGAAGCTTCTCAAAATCGGATTCATTTTCCAATTGGATAACCTGCGACATATCGGATTGGCGTATGTCAGGAGACATGGCCTGAATAGATCGTCAGCGTAATTGTCGAAGCTCCAGTCTCCTTGAAAAAAGGAACGAGGAGGTGATACGTAGAGGAGAGACGCCTCGTGATTTGCACGTAGTCGAGGAAGGCGCGTAGGAGTAAGATGACGATGTGAGTGTGACTGAAAGAATCGTAGACATTGAAGATGTGAAGTGGACATGTTAAACTTGATAAAATATAAAATTTCGTTGTTAAAAATAACAAGATAAATCTTTTAATATAAATTACAAAGAGGAATATATGTTCATAGAAGTCATTCTATTAACGCATCTAAATATAGTAAAACGGAGGTTCCCTACTTTTTGAACTTTGGTTTGTAAAAAATTTTAAAAAATCCTATTTTAGAATTTTGGTTTTGATCCCTAAATGTTTTATTATTACTAAGAACCCTTTTTCGGTTACATGAATGATGAAAAAAGAGAAAAAAAAACTGATTTAAAAAAAAAATACATTTCGATGAGATAAAGAAGGAACTTATCCCCACGATCGGACCCCACTTCGCCTTCTCTCTTTGTAACTTCTTCTTTTGTCTCTGAACATTTACAATTTATGGATTCTCTGTGGACATTATCATAAGTATCAGTTCACATCATTTTTGGAGACGCCAGCTTTTACTCGCCGATTTTGCTCTCTTCAGATTCTCTTCCTTTTTTTTGTTTTCTTACCATAAAACCTTCTCTCTCAATCTCTTTCTTTGCATAATTCAGATCTGATTCAGCGATGGCTATAGAGGTAAAACAATCGAAGAAAGACGACGATCTTAACAATCCAACGACAACGAGAGACGTATCTAGCGAAGAAGAATCTTCCGTCGAAAGAAATTTTCAAGAAAGCAACCAGATTCCTCCCCCGTGGCAAAATCAGCTCACAATTAAAGCTCTGAACATAAGTTTTGTTCTCTCGATTCTCTTCACCTTCATCGCAATGAAGTTGAATCTAAACACCAGAATCATCCTGTCACTTAATATTCCCTTTTCTTATTTTAGTGGGTTTCGTGTCGAAACCTCTGACATCGAGCAAAGGTTTCAGGTTCCAGGTGATATCGTTCTTGATTTATCAGGTATCACTAATCAGAAAATTAAACTTGGTACTGGTCTTCATCAGATTATTCTCTTTCTCAAATCAATTTTCTTAAAAGTTTTGAATTATGTTTTTGGCATATCGACTTGCCAGTTTGACAAGGCAAGATTCAATGAATTTTAATTTTGTGAGGGTCTCTTTTTGTATAAAATTTGCAATGTTTATTGTTATTTGCTTTTAGTGTAGATGCCAAATGGTAGGATTTGATTTTGAATTTATCATCCTGAACTTAAAATAGTGCTACTGTTATCTATCCATGTCACTTTCGATTGGTCATTTTTTATCGGCTTGATGTGTAATGTATCTTCGATATTGTGTTGAATTTGCACCAAAATATAAAAGTGACCCAAGTTTTGACAGTGAAATTTTTTTGTCTGTCGAACAGATGCAATCCAAGGAAGAGAGTGCAGAGTTTCTGCGAATGTGATGCTTAAAGTTCTATTAAGGATGCAAAAAATATACGTAAGTTCATACTCTATACTTTGTTTTGTAACAAAAGTTCTATATTGAAATGTTCTTTGTCTTTGGGTTATTAGTGAGGGGCTCAGAGAAGGGTATGATGCAGATATTGGCTTTGTAAATGCACTTGAATCTTTCGGAGGAGGCCATAATGATCCCATTTGTGTTGCTTTTGGAGGTACCTCCCTATTTTGTGTTTACTTTTCTTCGCTTTTAGTAATTTGATTTATGCGTTGTTTCTCTTCATTCCACATCCGTTTGTTCTTTCAAGAAAATTTATCTGAAGAAAATATGTTATTTGCTCAGGTTCTGTAATGACCAAGTTTACTATTTCTCTACAAGAAATCAGAACGTACAAGGAAGTTCTTTGTTCTCAGGTATTGAAATCTAAATTCTATGTAGAATGGATAACCTGAAATATATGTGCATTGGGTTGAACTAATATCTTGGAAGCTTGATTTTCTCTGCATATATTGTATGTAGTTGGCTCTTTTATAGAAAATCATAAGGTGTAGGATGCTATCTTCCTTCGACTTTATACTTGGTTATTTTGGTTTTGTAGACTGTATATGAAGAAGTGCATAATTAACCTATGATGTTTTATTAATAGTTTTCAGGTAGAACACATACTGAATGACCGGTTACATCAATTTGTGAATGTTGATGTACAAGACGTTAAGGTATATTTTTTACATACCCGATGAAAGACTATAGCAAAATTATTTTCAAGTTTATGCATTGTATGTTCATTTTTTGCCTGATTGCTCAGGACTTGATTTTATATTGCTGTTGCACAGGAAGCACAGAAACAGTTTGACAAAGCTTTCATAGTATATGATTAGGTGCGTTGAATGACTTGAGAACATGTCAGTTTGGAAAATTATGACTTTCCTGCTTTCTATCATAAGCATTCTGCGTGTATGGAAAACTTCATTTTAATACATGTATATCTGAATGAAACATACACAAGAGAAATATCTTTCATTAAGAGTACACAGATTGTATGTGGCTGTCACAATATAATCATCAAATTGCTTTAATTATAAGGTTTTTAATCATCAAATTGCTTTAATCATGAGGTATTTAATCTGAGCTTGATTATTTAAGAATTACTTAATGCACTATATCTACACTCAATTCTGATTCAAATTCCAGATGAGGGTGAAGTAGTACAAGTCTTTCAATCTTCTGATACTCCACAAAAAAGGTTAGCCATCATATTTTATTATTTAGATGATAGTAAAGCGGTAGTTCTTTCAATCTTTTAATTCGTTTGATATCTTTGAATAAAAAAATTTTCACTTTTAAATCATTGTGTATTGCACACAAAAATACAGAAGAAAAAGAAACAAAATTTATATGGAAAATTATTGTAATTAGCATATACTTAGATCGACATTTTCCATTTTTTTTAAACATTACAATAGTAAAAACTTTTTTTTTACTAATAAGATATTCTTTCAAATAAAAGAATTTAGTAGAAAAACAAAAGAATTGCATTATTATTATTGCAAACATCTAATCTTATTAAAATGTAGGTCTTTTTTAACAACCGCTATATGAAAAATATTACAAAACAGACTTTTAAAATTTATTGTTCTAACCCATATATTTTAAGTTCATTTTGAAAAGTCAGACTAAACACACGATCACAAATTTCATTCTATTCAATCCACGTTCTGCTTCAATTCAAAATCCATGTTACCAACAATTACATCCACTATTTGCTTCTTTTCTCTTTTGTTCTTTATTTTTGCTTAGTACTTTTATAAGATTTGATTTTCCTAATAATAAATGGGTTTTTTTCGTTTGTTCATTTAGTTTTGTTTCTCAACCAAAGAAAAAAGATGGAGACACCAAGACGAAGGGAGGATATGGTAATGGTAACAATACCAGATAAAATAAGATAAATCTAGAGTTCAAACATGCAACATCGGTCTATTACCATCTTAATAAATCACATTTTCATTATATCTATTATCCTTAGCTTAAAATAGAGATGTAAATACCTAAATATAATTATTTGTCTATCACTTGAATATTAAAATCAATTCATAAGTGAACATACCTTTCTATGCTTCGGAGTTTAAAGCTTTGGATAGTTATAGGCATATTTTGGAACACTATGGAACCTAAAAAGTAGGAAACAAATTAGAAACATGTCCACAAGTGTATAAACTGATGGATCATCCAAATTGATTAATGAGTTGTCTTCACATCAAAACAATGCATGATTGCATCAAATACAAATATCATACCCATAATCAAAAGTGAATATTTAACTCTGTTTAGTTTTAATCAA
>OVBA01008207.1:0-12959 GCA_900406435.1 Lepidium aucheri
TAGAAAACATAATTAAAATTATACATAATCTAAAAGTCCGCCGGATCTTGGTTCTCGCTGTCGTTGGGTAAACTCGCTGGAGCATTGAAAAAGCGCATAAGGATGGCTATCTGTTCTTCAGCCTTCGCCGTCCTGGCCTGCGTCTCTCGGAGTTCCCTAGATAAATCGTCTTGGATCACCCTGAGGTTGACGAGCTCTTGCCCCTCGCGCTGGCTCAGACTAAATCCCTGCATGAGATCAACATTCGCAGGCATTCCATTAGCTCTCACGAGCTTACCGAGTCCGAGTCGTCGTCCCTTGTTGCAAGGAGTTTCCTTCACAATAATTAAATAAAATATTATTTGAAATAAAATATTTTAAAGGTGGGGAAATTATATAAATTGAATTAAATTAATACCTCCATGACGATCTAGTTGACGTGATCCCGAGATAGAGGAGTTGATGGCCCGACTCCATCCTGACTCATCTGCGATTCGAGCTCTTCCTTCCTATGCTCGACCCTCTCCACCACCTCCTNAATACTTTGGGGTTCTCGATCTTGCCGGATTTCTTCCCTGTGTGACAGCCTTTCATAAGGCTTAGCCAATCCGGTACACATCCGATCTTCACTGTCTACAAAAAACCAAATAAATGTTAAATTTATATGACAAAATCACAAGAAATTATTTATAAAAATTAACTTTACCATATCTCGTTCTACACGCTCAAATGTGTGGCATCCGGCGGTGTGAGTACCAAAAGCTGGGACAGCCACGTCTTTCCCACCGCGCCTATTTTTCTTGTTGCGTTCGGAGATCTTCATAGTCGCTGGAGAAGTCCAGTACTCTATGAACTCCGGGACCCGGGCTCACGGGCATCCGAACGGTTTCGTGTTCGGATCTCTCTCCCATGCAGTCTTCCAGCCGTACACGTGGTTGTTGTAGGAGATACTGCATTGCTCCTCAAACTTCTTCCAAACCCGAGGCGTGTGTTGGACGTCCCAGTTGAAATGTTGCTGGAAATTTCAATAAATTTAATAAATAGTAAATTTAATGTTAAAATAAATGTTGAATAATAAAATATGAACTTACCGCAAAAGTTTTGAACCACTGCTCTTTCCGCTGCAACGGAAATTTTCTGTATGTTGGATATGCAAAATCGAGCTGCTCCTGTATCATATGCTTCACCAACGTAACAATCTCACCCTCGATCCCAAACCTTAAAAACAATGTGAAGTTAAATATATATATATATATATATATATATAATAGAAATGAAAATAATTGTAAAATTTATAAACACTAACCATGTCGAACCAGGAGTCTCCATCGTAGGATCAAGGAACTTTAGATGTTCCCGCCATGGCAAAGCCATAATCTCAGCCAGTGTCATATTATTCGGCGGAGTACTGGACGAAGGCCCGGGCTGCATCTCCGAGACGTGGGGTGGCGGAGTTGGATCCGGACTCGGAGTCCTATCCGAATCAGACGGTCGCCGACCTCGAGATCGATGAAATTCATCGTAAGTAATGTCCCTGAAAAACAAAATGTTTGGATTAAACACAATATTAAAATAATTTGTTTAATTTAATTTATATAATTTAAAGTGTATAATTTGAATGATAAAACTACCAAATGTAATACATTTAAATTGTATATTTTATAAAAAATATATAATAAAATTCTATTTTTAAAATAACTTAAGTATTATTCAAAATTTGTAGAATAACGTAAAACTAATTATATGCTTTTTAAACCAAAAAAAAAATGTTTTTTTTAAACGTGTTCTTTTAAAAAAAATGTGTTCTTCATACAAAAACCATGTTCTTCATTAAAAAAATTTGTTCTTCGTAAATAAAAAATTTGTTCTTCAAACAAAAAAAATTGTTCTTCACAAAAAAAAATAGTTCTTGATAAAAAAAAATTTTGGCCAAAATTCTTTGGATCACTCGAAATCACCATGGATTTCGCCGAATTTCGAGTATAAACTTATGCCACAAGAACTCTAACATTTAATCTACATCCCAAACTGTTTCTAATAACCAAAAATCGGATCTAATTTTGAGGTTTTCCAATTTTATTCCCAAATCCTATAAATCTACCAATGTAATGATAAACTCACAAGGAAAAGGGGTGTTACTTACATGGTGAACGTCGGCGACGAGGATGAGTGACACCGGCGAGATTTCGGGACTTTTTCTCTCCTTGAGCGGCGGAAAATCAAAGGAGAAGAAGTGTTTTTCGGAAAAGATAAAGTGAAGGGTCGTTGGTTTCTGTCGCTTCCCTACGGGTCTATTTAAAACTCGTCAATTTCGGTCGGTTCCGTTGAACAGAAAACCCTAATTGTCCGTTGGTTTCGGTCGGTTTTAGACCCGACGGAAACCGATGGGTACCCTTTTTCTGTCATTTTTTTATTTTAATAATTTGTTGTTATTACAACTATAAATTATGTCCGTATATTTTTATAATACGTAATGGTAACTAATCCAACGTAACTTACATTTTTTGTTATTTATTCATCCGTTAAATTTTGTTAAGCAAATTACTAAACTGGATTATATAAATAAATAGTTAGTGTAAATAAATTGTATCTAGAAATAAATTATTACGCTTAGAGTTTTAAATATCATTACTAAAATTATAAAATATTAGAAGGTACATTACAGAACATAAATTTTAACATAACATAACATAAATTTTAACAAAATACAAAATAACAACACATGAATACATATAAATAAACTAAATAAGATTCATTATCATCCAAGTGGCGGACAGGCCAAAGCAATGGTGGCAAACAGTACGTCCGCCTCGGTGATTAAATCCACATGCAGGTACGGATTCCTCTGTAAAGCTGATCCTCCCTCGATAAAGATGACTACCCGGAATCGCCATATCTTGTATCTGGTCACATACTTGATATGCAATCCCGGTTGCTTTATGAATAATTGGAACCATCTGAAGAAATGATTCGAAAACTGGTAGTCCCACATCTTTGTTACCACATTGGCAGAGAAATGCAGCAGCTGCAAAACGTGCATAGAGAAGATGTGGTGTTACATTTAGTAGAAGACTAATACCTTCTTGTGATGGTGCAGTTGTTGTAAGAATTCGTAAATGTGGTGTTGTATATGTCACAAATCCGACAGACTCCAACGGAAATCAAGAGAATCGATTATGTACAGTATATGGCCGAAAAAAAACGTGTTCTAACTACCATTTCTGTAGATTTCCGTAGGTTCATAACCGATGGAAACCGACCAAATTTTTTTTTTTTAAACATTACCCATAGGTTTCTGTTGGTGACATAACCGATGGAAACCTACGGAAATTTTAAACCAATGGAAACCTACGGAAATTAAATTCTGTTGGTTTCCATCGGTTATGTCACCTACGGAAACCGACCGAAATTTTTTTTTAAAACGCTACCCATCCGTTTCTGTTGGTGACATAACCGATGGAAACCTACGGAATTTAATTGCCGTAGGTTTCCATCAGTTTAGAAACCTACGGAAACCGACCAAATTTTTTTTTTTTAAACGCTACCCATCTGTTTCCCTAGATTACAGAACTGATGAAAACCTACGGAATTTAGTTTCCGTAGGTTTCCATCGGTTTTGAAACCTACGGAAACCGACCAAATTTTGTTTTTTTTAAATGCTGGCCATCGGTTTCCGTAGGTTTAAAACCGATGGAAACCTACGGAAACTGATGGTTTTTTTAATATTATTTTAATCGTGTTCGTCAATATTCACAGGTTAGAAACCAACCGAAATCTACGGAAAATGGACTTCCATCGGTTTTCGTCAGTTTTGTCCTCCTACGGAAACCGACGACTTTCCAAACCGACGGAAACCTATGGTCTTCAAATTTTAGGTTGATTTCTATCACCTTTCGTGGGTTTTAATAACCGACGGAAAAAAGCCGTAGGTTTTCCGTCGAGTTGGACTATGTTTTTTTGTAGTGTTCCCTACGCAAAAAATTTACTTCCTATCAGGAGAGAAATTTTTTGGGAAGGACCACTAAATTTTCTTTTGAGACACCAGCCAACACCACTCAAGGATAAACTTGTACTAAATTTGTGATACGGATGGTCTTCTTTATTTAGATGCTTCTGTAACTGTCAACGGAGAAGGAAGACAAAACTCAAGTTAGATGCTAACAAACATCAAAATACTTGTGGGCTATCAAATATGCAGGCTTATCTATGAGTGCTACAAGTTCAAAGTAAAACCTCATTAAGAATCAACTAAACAGGAATCATCCGGTGCTAATAAAAAAATGAATAGGTATTAGGAACTATCCAGTGCTGATAAATAAATAGATAAGTATAAGACAATTAACACATATGATTGTTCTTGAGATACGAGGAAAATACCTGGCGCATACGCCCTGAATCAGATAACAAATTTTTCTGATTCTCTGGATTGGAGATTTCTCGTTAGAATTTGTCATATTAACAACTTTTATCACAAAAGCTATCGAGAGAAAGTATTGACAGCCTTGATCTCCCTCATGGTGGCATCAGCTGACATAAGTGGTTTGATAAAGAACTGTGCAAACCTGGTTGGAAAATAACATAAAGAATCTGACACTGTCAAAAGGAAAATCAGACAAGATTAGTGAGAAGGAGTGAAAAAAATAAAAGCAAGTCTACATGTCTTTCATCAAAAGAATCTGTTTTAATATTTAAAAAGGATGAATAAGCCTTTGTGCTCCCTCCATGCTGCAAAACCAAAAAAGACTTCTAATAGGAACATTCTATTTTCTCTTGATAAAAGATGCCTTAACTTAATAGAAGAAACCAATGCTAGAACATTGTTGGACTGTGTGTCTCAGTTTCTGTTTTAATTGTTGCAGAATAAAACGCCAATGTTGACCGAGTTTTAAACTTTAGTTGTTAGAGTCGTTCCTTAGTATTAGGGATCTCTAGTTTAAGTCTTTTAAGTATACATAAGCAAGTTGTAAACGTGATGGTTTAAGCTTTGATGATCAAAATAAGAAATATTCAGTTCAATAAACAGCAAATTGGTATCAGAGCCCTCTTCTTAAGGGATCTGTGAATATTTTGAGAGTTTGAAAGATGGAGACAGAAGCACACTACACCAGCACACCACCCATATTCGACGGAGAAAATTATCAAGCATGGGCGGTTCGTATGACTGTCTATCTAGAGGCTTTTGATTTATGGGAAGCTGTTGAAGAAGATTATGAAATCCAACCATTACCTGCAAATCCGACAATGACGCAATTGAAGAATCACAGAGAACAAAAAACAAAGAAGTCAAAGGCTAAAGCTGCTCTTTTTCTGAAATTTCAGAACATATATTCACATGAATATGGGCTCAGCAAAAAATATTTGGGACTATCTGAAGAAAAAATATCAAGGCAACGAGAGAACAAAGAATATGCAGATTCTGAACCTAATTCGAGAATTTGAGATGCAAAGGATGAAGGAATCAGAAACTATAAGGGAATACTCGAACAAGTTGTTGGGTATGGCAAACAAGATTAGACTCTTAGGCAAGGATTTTTTAGACAAGAGGATTGTTGAGAAAATCCTTGTGTCCATACCAGAACGATATGAAGCTAAGATCTCTTCGCTGGAAGAGACAAAGGATCTATCGACGATTACCTTGGTAGAATTTGTACACGCGATGAATGCTCAAGAGCAAAGAAGAGCAATGCGAGAAGAAGGAACCATGGAAGAAGCTTTTCAAGAAAAAAATGAAAACTCTAGAAGCTATGTAAAACAAAGCTATAAATCGGGAGAAGGAGACTACAAAGGAGGCAAATATGACGTCTGTCCGCACTGTAAAAAGTTGAGACATCCCGAACAAAGATGCCGGTGGAGACCAGATATTAAATGCAGAAAATGTGGAAAGTTAGGCCACATTGAAAAGGTGTGTAAAGAACCACGAAATGAAGAAGCAAGTGCTTCAATCAAAGAGACCGAGGAGCAATTGTTTGTGGCTACGTGTCTTAGTACAGATGTTGTGGCAAATAAAGGTTGGCTAATTGATAGTGGTTGTACGAATCATATAAAAAATGATGTGGAGATGTTCAAGGTACTTGACAGAACAGTAAGATCTAAAGTTAAAATTGGAAATGGCGTTTTTCTCAAAGCTGAAGGACAAGGAACTATAGTCGTTCAAAGTGTGGTTGGTGCGAGGTATATTCAAGACGTACTCTATGTTCCAAAAATCAGTCAGAATTTCCTTAGTGTTGGACAATTACTAGAAAAGGATTTTCAGGTAATCTCTAAAGAAAAATTTTGCTTGATAAAAGATGCTGAAGGTCATGATTTGTTTAAAGTAAAGATGAGGGAAATAAGTTTTCACTTAGATCTTATGGAAAAGGATCATTTGGCTTGTTCTGGAATTGTGGATGATGCAAGTCTATGGCATAGACGGTTAGGGCATTTCCATCAAGGTGGAATTCAATTTATGCAGAGACATGAGCTTGTAAAAAGAATACCATTGATAGAGGACAATCAAGATGATTGTGCAGTATGCCAATATGGAAAAACACTTGTAAGCCTTTCCCTCAAGCTACTTGGAGAGCTACAAGAAGGCTACATCTGGTCCACACAGATCTTGGAGGACCCCTAAGCACACCCTCTTTGAATGGCAGTAAGTATTACGTCATATTCATTGATGACTTCAGCAGATTTTGTTGGATTTATTTTCTCAAATCAAAGTCTCAAGTTGCTGACACTCTCTGGAGATTCAAGAACTTGGTGGAAAATCAAAGTGGCTGCAGGTTACAAACTTTGAGATCAGATAATGGAACAGAGTACAAGAAAAAAACATTTGGAAAGCTCTGTGAGGATTCTGGAATAGAACATCAGTTGACGGCTCCTTACACACCACAACCAAATGGTGTAAGTGAGAGAAAGAATAGAAGCATTATGGAGATGGCTCGGTGTATGCTTTTTGAAAAGAACCTTCCTAAGAAAATGTGGGCGGAAGCTGCAAACATTGCAGTTTTTCTACTTAACAGATTGCCAACCAAAGCACTTGAGAAGACGACTCCGTATGAAGTCTGGTATGGTTACAGACCAAACATGACGAATCTAAAAACCTTTGGTTGTCTTTGCTTGTCTCGTGTTCCAGATGTGAAGCGCGACAAGCTTGATAAAAAAGCTAAACTTGGAGTGTTTATTGGCTACAGTTCCACTTGCAAAGCTTACAGAATCTTCCAACCACAAAATGGAAAAATTCTAGTGAGTAGAGACGTCACGTTCATGGAGGAGAAACCGTGGAGCTGAGAAGACGTAGAAGTAAAAAATGTTGTACCAGAAATCACACACATTGAAGAGGATAATGTGGATGATTCACCTATAAGAGGTACAAGACTACTATCTGATATTTATGAAAGATACAATGTTGCCATTTTTGAGCCTGCGGATTATGAGGAAGCTTATAAGTGTCAAAAGTGGATTGATGCAATGGTGGAGGAACTCAAAATGATAGAAAAGAATGGAACTTGGGAGCTCGTAGACAAACCAACGGGGAGAAAAATAATTGGTGTTAAGTGGGTTTATAGAACCAAACTGAATGCTGATGGTTCCATAAATAAACACAAAGCACGGTTGGTGGCGAAAGGTTACAACAAGATCTATGGAGTAGATTTCTCAGAAACTTTTGCTCCGGTAGGAAGGATGGACACGATAAGAATGATGCTGTCTTTGGCTGCACAAAAGAAATGGAAGGTTCATCACTTAGATGTGAAATCTGCATTCTTAAATGGTAATCTTGAGGGAGGAGATATATGTTGAGCAGCCTGATGGATTCAAAACAGAAGGAAAGGAGGAGAAGGTTTATCTTTTAAAGAAAGCCTTGTACGGTTTGAAGCAAGCTCCACGTGTATGGTACAGCAGGATTGTTGACTACTTTCAGAAGATAGGGTTTTCAGAAAGCCCAAGTGAAGCTACATTTTACATAAAGGAATCTGTTGGTGAGGTGTTAGTTGTCTCTATATACGTTGATGACTTGTTAGTCACAGGAAGTAATGAAGCCAAGGTAGCAGAATTTAAATCTGAAATTCTCAAGGAATTTGAGATGACTGATCTTGGATTAGTGTCTTATTTTTTGGGAATGGAAGTACAGCAAAAGGAGGATGGGATTTTTATACACCAAAAGAAGTATGCCACAGAGATTCTCAAAAAGTTTCAAATGGAAGATTGCAAGAGCATAGATACACCAATGAACGTGAAAGAGAAATTCATTAAAGAAGATGGAACTGAAATAGTGGATGAAAGGAAATACAGAAGTTTAATTGGATGCTTAATGTACTTGACATCAACAAGACCAGTTATCTTGTTTGCTGTAAGTCTCTTATCAAGGTTTATGCATGTAGCAGTGAGCTTCATTTCCAAGCTGCAAAAAGGGTTGTAAGGTACATTAAAGGAACAGTTCAATATGGTATCAAGTTTGAAAGCAGTCGGATTTTCAAGTTCGTTGGTTTTTCAGATAGTGATTGGGCAGGGTCTGAAGAGGATATGAAAAGTACTACAGGTTATTGCTTTGGTTTTGGATCAGGAATGTTTTCTTGATGTTCAAAGAAACAAGAAGTTGTAGCACAAAATACAGCAGAAGCAGAATTTATAGCAGCCAATGACACAGTCAATCAAGCCATTTGGATTAGAAAGTTATTAAGCAATCTGAACATGGAGCAGAAAGAGCCAACAGAGATATATGTTGATAATCAAGCTGCTATTGCCATTTCAAAGGACTCAGTTTTTCATGGAATAACCAAACACTTCAAGATTAAGCTCTATCATTAGAGAGAAGAACAGAAGAATGGAGAAATCAAACTAATGTACTGCAATACAAAAGACCAAGTGGCTGACATATTCACAAAGGCATTACCAAGAACAAGATTCGAAGAATTAAGGAATAAATTGGGAGTTTGCAGAAACTAAGACAAGGAGGAGTGTTGGACTGTGTGTCTCAGTTTCTGTTTTAATTGTTGCAGAATAAAACGCCAATGTTGATCGAGTTTTAAGCTTTAGTTATTAGAGTCGTTCCTTAGTATTAGGGATTTCTAGTTTAAGTCTTTAATTATAAATAAGCAAGTTGTAAACGTGATGGTTTAAGCTTTGATGATCAAAATAAGAAATATTCAGTTCAATCAACAGCAAACATCAATTATGAGCAAGTTTCTTGTCCAAAGATGGAGATATTACCTCTACCATGTACTTGGAGTAACTATCCTCCTCAAGGTATTTTTCACTCGCATAGTACAGAATATGCTCTTGACCATACAATAATCAAACGAGCAGCATAAAATCAGATGTTATTCTTCATGGCCATTAAATCCTCACTAAAATAACAGAGAGTTCATTAATATCTGTTTATAAAGACACAATTGGTTGTTCAGTTCAGTTACTGAATCCTTCTATGAAGAAAAGGATTAAGTCGGGTTTAAAAATTACCAAGGAAATGAGCAAGGCCTTCCAATCCTTCTGGGTTCAAGAATGCTCTAAAGCTAACGTTCACTGATGCAGCACACTCAAAGCAAAGACACGGAGGAATTGTGATGATTTCTCCTTATCAGGAAAATAAGAAGCAGGAATTGATCTTACCTTGTTAGTATATGGATCGCTGATTAGTAACACCTCGAGAGGATTCTTGAGAAGCAGGAATCGATCTTATCTCTGCATCTACGTTGTTGAATTTGAGTGTCCCGCTTTGAATCTCTGCCCAGTAAAACCAGGATTCCTCATCCAAGTTCTTAGGTTTTTCAAGCTTTATGTCTATCAAAGTTGATACATTGCTCTGAAGAGAAAGTCATGTCAGGTAGTACTACATCAATGTTTATTTCAAACAAAGCATATTTATCATCTATAATAACTAATAAATGAGTTCGTCACACCTTGAACTCTTCATCGCTGATGTTGTATAGTTTATTCTCAAGGTCCTTGAGTAGTGACTCCACCCTTGCATCTATTTGTCCAGGACCCTACAACATAATAAACCAAAGGCACTTGAAAGAGATCTGCATTAACTATGCAAAGTCCTAGTGGTAGATAGGCAATAAAAGGTGGTACTTTAACTGAAGATTGGATAATGAACTGAACAATATAGACGCCAGAGTCATTACTGTGTTGCAGAAAATTGGTTATGCATCAAACATAACTCAGGGATACTCAAACACTCTAGAAACTCCTCTGTACCTTTGAAAATGTGAAGTGATGTAACCAAGTTGCTCAATCGTTCTAAGTTGGTGAAATCTACCTTGCTTTGCAATGAATTCGAAAAGCTGAAGTTTAATATTCATGGAAAATTCATCTTGATGAACCTGTTAGTGGTAAAACCAGTCTCTGTTACAAAGAACACAAAGGCCAACTAAGTACCAAGATCTACAAGAAAAGCTTTGTAAGATAAGTAAAAAACTGGTTTATCTACAAATCTTGTCACAACTCACTACAAGAAAATAAGGCATTTTCCAAGGACAGGTTTCGTCGGTTTTTGTAGGAATATGGCCTAAACCGACCAAAAAAGTTGTTGCCAATCATTGGTCGGAAATGACGTGGTTGTGGGTTTTGGTCGGAGTATACCGACGATAAGCAACAAAATAAATCATCAAAAACGTCATCGGTTTTCTTCGGTTTAACCCGTCGAGAACCATGGGTTTGGATTCGTTGGTTGGCGTCGGTCATGTCATTGGTTTTTGTGGGTGTAACAATGGTCGGTTTTCTATGGGTAAAGCAAACCAACGAAAACCCACCACATTTATTAAAATTAAATAAAAAATAATTAAATAAGTGCTCGGTTTTTGTGGGTTAACCGACCACTTACTTTTTATTTTTTAAATTAATTTTAATAAATGTGGTGGGTTTTTGTTGGTTTGTTTTACCCACGAAAATCGACCACTTATTTATTTATTTATTTTAATTAACTTTAATAGATGCGGTGGGTTTTTGTTGGTTTGTTTTACCCATGAAAACCGACCACTTATTTATTTATTTTTTAATTAATTTTAATAAATGTGGTGGGTTTTTGTTGGTTTATTTAACCAACGAGAACTGACCACATTTGTAAACAAAAAAAACCAACCACAATGAATAAAAAAAAGTTAATTGTTTTCAAATATTTATAAATAAGATTTCTAAAATAATATTTTTTGTTATAAAATTTATATTACAAAATTTATGTCCAAATCCTAAAGTTTAGGGTCCTGAGTCTCGCTATCGGATTGTAAGGATGGTGGAGTATCCATCAAGCGAAGTAGCTTCGCCATCTGAGCTTCGTTCCTCGCGTGCCGAGCTTCATTGTCGTTCCTATAGGCTTGAAATTCTGCCTGACTTGCCTGTAGAGCTGCACAAAGATCTTTCAGCTCTTGACGCTCTCGCTGACTTATTACAAGTCCCTGAGTCAAGCTAACATGTTCTGGCACACCATCGGCATTGACCAATTTCCCGACTCCGAAACATCGTCCCTTGGAAACAGGAGTTTCCTACACATAAAAGTTAATTGTATTATTATAAATGAAAATGTAATGTGGAAAAGTAAATTAAATGATAATAAATACCTCGAGGACGATGTTGTTGATCTCATCCCGTGATAGGTGTACTGGACCGCCTTTTTCCTGGGAGCATTGGGTAATGACCTCCTCTGTCCTACGCTCCATATTCTCCACAATTTGCTTCATCTTCGGATTCTGGATCACACCCGTCTTTTGTTGGTGTGACAGTCCTTCATAAGACGTAGCCAGTCCGGTGCACACCCCTCCTTAATAGTCTATAAAGCACCAAATATTGTAATGTATAAAATGAAATAAATAATTATATTTAGAATTTTTACTTACAATTTGATCATCGACAAGCTCAAATGTGTTGGAACCCGCATTGTGTGTTGATGGCGCTTTCTCAACGTCCTGACCGCCCTTGCGGTTAATCTTGTTTCGCTGCGACTGCTTCATAGTCTCCGGCAGACTTCAGTATCGCACGAACTCTGACTATAAACCATGTGGGCAACCTGAGTGTGGCACCTCCAGATCTTTCTCCCATGCGACCTTCCATGCGTAAACATGGTTGCTGTAAGATTCTTTACACTGAGCCTCGAACTTGTTACGAACAAGAGGAGTGTGCTCGATGTCACAGTGAAAATGTTGCTGCAAATGTAAATAATTATTTAAATAAATTTAAATATAAAAAAAAAGTAAAGTAACTTCAAAAATAGGAATTTACCGCAAAAGAACAGAACCACTCCTCTCTTAGTCGCAACAGGAACTTGTTGAATGTCGGATAAGCTCCATCTAGGTGGTTATGTATCAACGTACCCACCAATTTGACTATTTTTTTGTTGACCCGAAACCTAACATTTTGAAAAATTAGTAATACCAAAAAACTTGTAATGTAATCAAACAAGAAAGTTTAATAACTACCATGTTGATTTCTCGATCATCCTACTAGGATCGAGAAATGGCAGATGATCTCAATTCGGACGTCTCAGTATCGAGTCAAGAGTCACACGTGTAGGATGAGAACCACTCGTCTCTGGTCGTGGCTGTGGATGTGGGTGTGAATTCGATATATGTGGTGGACTCCGCTGCGGACTCAGCGTGACATCTGCATCGTGGTTCCGTGATGATCTATCACCCGATGATCCAGCACCTACGAATCGAAAAGGTGATAATGTATGACGTGCCTAATCGAACTCGCCGTACGAGAACCTTCAAAAAAATCAAAAATTATATTTTAATAATAAATACACAAATATTATATACAAAATTTGCATACAAAATTTTAATTTATATAATAAATATATACATATACTTACATTATATTGATAAAATTATGTACAATATTAATATACAAAATTTCAATTTATATAAAAATACAAATGAAATATACAAAATTTCAATTTGTATATAGTAAATATATAAATATACTTACAATATATACATAAAATTATGTACAAAATTAAATATACAAAATAAAAATTTATATAAATATACAAATTAATTATACAA
>OVBA01008208.1:0-12952 GCA_900406435.1 Lepidium aucheri
TTGTGATTCTACAGCAGCTATTCACATTGCAAATAATCAAGTTTTCCATGAGAGGACAAAACACATAGAGATTGATTGCCACACTACTAGAGACTACATTACAAGTGGTCTTCTCAAAACACTGCACATTAGAAGCAATCATCAGCTTGCAGATGTATTAACGAAACCATTATTTCCAACTCTTTTCTCTTCTCTCATTAGCAAGATGAGCTTACTTTCCATATTTGGCTCATCTTGAGGGGGAATATTAATGTATATAGCTTATTCTCGGTTTAATTGGTTTCTTTTTGCCAATTGAATCTATTTCATCCGGTTAATGTCCGGTTATGATTGTTTTGTATTCATATAAAAACATTGTACATAATCGTTTTTCATTCAATGAGAATAACAGAATTCTCTCAACTTTCTCTTTGATTCACTGTTTGTAAAAGGTTTATGCCCATTTCCCAAAAAAGAAGAATAAAATAATATATTTTTGATGAATCTGAGTCTTGTTGGTTCGTAGTTAAGAACCTGCATCATGAACTTCTTACAGGCTCCACGACAAGTGGTGGCACGCGATTGATTTTTTAATTTAAATTATTTTAATAAAAAGGCAACAGAAAAAAGAAAAAATAATAAAATAATGAAAAAATGAATCTAGAAAATCGAGCCCTATAAATTCGCTAATGTGGATGGTCTAAGTTTAAATGCTGACTTGTAAAATATATTTTCAAATTAATCGTAACTATTATAAAAGAAACAAAAGAATGAAAACTTAGAAGCGTAGCCATAGCAAACTGTCAGACCAGCAAAAAGACAAGTAATTTATTGGGTTACTATTTAACCAAGGAGACAAGTCAGTTTATAAATGAAATTAGAAATTGTGTTTCTACTGAAATAGTTACTTTATTGTACAATGCGATTTGCTATTTCTTTATAATTAGGGTAATTTACTCAACTACTCTAAAATTATAGGATAATAACATAAATAGTTTAGAATTATCCATAATGACTCAAACACTCTTAATTTTTTTTTAAATTACTATTTAACTTTTTTGAGATGTATAAACAAAAACGTAGTAATGAAAATGTCATTAATGAATTGTACCACACCAGCATTTGTCAATCATGTAGATATGCCGTCATGTGAGCATAACCTTAACCAAGCTCCACCAAAGTCAACCACACCACAATTCACCTTTAAAAAGCACTGTCGAATAAAACTCATAGTAACTTTCTGTAATTAGAAAGTCATTTTGTTAAACATTAAATATTTGAGATTTTTTTCTGTTTGGTAGATTTTGGTACACTTTAGACCCTTTGTAGTAGAGTTTGGTGGAGTTATATGGTAAAGTTGGTAGAGTTATATGGTAAAGTTTGGTTGAGATTGTCCACTATGTGGTAGAGTTTGGTAAAGTTTTATTTGATAGTATGGTAGAGTTTGGTGGAGTTAGCAACGCTAGTGTAGTAGAGTTTGGTAGAGTTATATGATAAAGTTTGGTTAAGATCTTCCACTATGTGGTAGAGTTTGGTAGAGTTTTATTTGATAGTGTGGTAGAGTTTGGTGGAGTTAGCAACGCTAGTGTAGTAGAGTTTGGTAGAGTTATATGGTAAAGTTTGGTTGAGATTGTCCACTATGTGGTAGAGTTTGGTAGAGTTTTATTTGATAGTGTGGTAGAGTTTGGTGGAGTTAGCAACGCTAGTGTAGTAGAGTTTGGTAGAGTTATATGGTAAAGTTTGGTTGAGATTGTCCACTATGTGGTAGAGTTTGGTAGAGTTTTATTTGATAGTGTGGTAGAGTTTGGTGGAGTTAGCAACGCTAGTGTAGTAGAGTTTGGTAGAGTTATATGGTAAAGTTTGGTTGAGATTGTCCACTATGTGGTAGAGTTTGGTAGAGTTTTATTTGATAGTGTGGTAGAGTTTGGTGGAGTTAGCAACGCTAGTGTAGTAGAGTTTGGCAGAATTATATGGTAGAGTTTGGTTGAGCTCGTCCACTATGTGATAAAGTTTGGTAGAGTTTTATTTGATAGTGTGGTAGAGTTTGGTAGAGTTAGTTATGTTAGTATGGTAGAGTTTGCCAGAGATGGCTCATTTAATCTAGTTTGTAGAATGAAAATTTTATCCTTTAATTATTGCATCACCTACCTTCTTTCTCGCTAACTCTATGCAGCCAAGCACCATTGAAACACAAATCACCATTGTTGTTTTACCTCATTCCTTATCTTTTGAGCTTTTTTGCTTGGTTTTGGATCTTTGGATCAAATTGTTTTAGTTTGTGGGAGTTGGAAATTCGACCAAAATCATTGGTTTTTTCTAGTAGATACTTCTCATGGTTGTAAAATCATGGAATTGAGTAAAGATGAGCATTACGATAAGTTTGTGAGGATGGTGCATGAAGATTTCGATCAAAATCAACAGATCTACAAGGTAAAACTGAGTTACATATCAAATGAACTCATGCATGCACTACCACAAGATACACTTCCTATCTTCGTGACCAACAAGAGGCAATTGCGTGGGCATGGGCAACAATTTTGAAAAGAGTCAATTCGTCTTTGTGTGGACATTTCAAGGAGATCTCATGTTCCAGTGGAAGAATGTGTAAGATTTGAGCCTAAATGTGAGCCTTCTTTTGAACCATTTGATTCAATATTTGGTAGAGTTAACTCAACGTGTGGTAGAATTACTTCAACGTGTGGTAGACTTAGGCAGACTTCCAAACAAGAAGAGGAACACGTTGACTATGATGAGGAAGATTCAACCAATGTGAGGATGTAGATGGTGCCAGCTCTGGTGATGAAGACTTCATAAGTGTTCAGAGGAAATGCAAAGAAAAAGATAGAAAAAATCTTCCTCCTAAGAAAAGAGATTTGACATTTAATGATGAGTACTTAGACATTGAAATGAGGTCACTTCAATTAGATGTTGGAAAAATTTATCCTACAAAATACGATCTTGAGTCAAGGTTGAAGATATATTCTGTTTTACATAGGTTTGACACCGATGTCGTAGCATCATCAAGGATGTTATTGGTTGTAAGATATTTGGTTCCAAACTGCACTTGGAGAGTCTGTGCTTCATGCCACGATCCTGAGAGTCTGTATTTCTATATCCAGATATATTGTGGAGAACACACTTGCTCAGTTACAAAGAGGTCATCTCGGGCACGTCAAGCAACGCCCGATATTCTTGGTCGTATATACTTGGATTTTTTTGGTGGTGTTGGGCCTTATGTTCTTCCCGCTCATGCTGCTGAATCACTGAACAAACATTTCGGTTTGAAGGTATAATTCCTTCATGGTAGACTTTGGCATAGCTAAACTAGTACGTGGTAGACTTTGGTAGACTATTGGTTGAGTTTGGTATAGACGCATGGTAGACTTTGGTTGAGTTTGGTTGATCTTGGTTTAGTTAGGTTTGATATATGTTAGTAGAGTTTGGTTGAGTTTTAACTTTGCCTCTTTGTGTGAACTTTCTACAGATGAAGTACTAGAAGGCACATCGTACTTTAAGGGAAGCTCGAGCTCTAGTTACAGGAACTTCATAGAATAGTTTTGAAGAGCTTCCTTCGTATTTTTATATGATTAGATGAGCAAATCTGGGAACACTTATCAAGCTGGAAGTAGACAGAGATGATAGGTTCAAGTTTCTATTCCTTGCATTCCATGCAAGCATGAGAGGATTTCCGTATATGAGGAAGGTTGTTGTTGAATATGGAACATTTTTACAAGGAAAATATAAAGGGACTCTTCTCACGGCAACAATGCAAGACATGAATTTCACACATTTTCCTATGGCTTTTGGTGTGGTGGATACCGAAAATGATGAATCTTGGGAATGGATTTCCAAAAAACTCAACCGCGTCATTCTCGATGATCAATAAAATGGCCATCAGTTCAGATAGGCATAGATCAATAGTCAAAGCAATAACAAAAGTGTATCCCCTTGCCGCTTGGGGGGGGCGGGGTTGTACTTACCATCTACGGAAAAGTATTCTATCCAATTTCAAAAGAGAAGAGTCCTTTAAGCTGTTAAAGAAGGCTGCAACTGCATATAGGTGTGACAAGCTTAATGCAATCTTTGGCCAAATACAGAGACTAGATCGAAGGCTATATGAGTATTTTCTAAGGGCAAATGTTTGTTTGTGAAGTCGTGCACATTTTACAGGGAATAGAAACAACTTCACCATGTCAAACATAGCAAAATCTATCAATCATGCGTTAGCTGAAGCACAAACTTTCCCTATTTACAGCTTATAGATGCCATTAGTTAGGGCAACATTAACAAGATGGTTCACGAAGAAGAGGGCAAAGACAGCAGCAACAACGACCATTCTCACTACAACAATCAAAAAAATTCTCAAGGTATAGCTTGGTGGGGTTTAGTATATCTTAGATATCTGTGTAGTAGAGTTTGGTAGAGTTTAGTAGATCTTAGATACAACGTAGTATAGTTTGGTAGAGTTTGGTGAAGTTTAGTAGATCTTGGATGCAATGTAGTAGAGTTTGGTAGAGTTTGGTGGAGTTTGGTAGATCTTTGATATCTATGTAGTATAGTTTGGTAGAGTTTGGAAGATCTTGGATATCTAGGTATTTGAGTTTGGTGGAGTTTAGTAGGCTTTAGTAGACATAGATGTTTTTGTTTTTTGACCATGCAGAATAGACTCTTCGAAGCCACACAGTACAATGTGCAAAACATTGATGAGCATCAAGCTGTTGTCACGTGCTCGGCCTTCTCACATTTGGTTAATTTGGCGGAGAAAATGTGTTCTTGCAACAGGATTGACGTGGATAAAATATCTTGTGTGCACGACTTAGCCGCAGCAGAAGCATGTTAGCGTTTAAAGATCAAGCTCAAATACAATTACTATTATACAAGTTACTTGTACCATGCCTACGCCAAATGTGTGATGCCAAGAGATGCATCACTTCCAATACCTGAAGAGGTGGCTCATGAAAAAAATTTACCTCCTTTTGTACGTAACAAACTTGGTAGGCCAAAAACTCGCGGTTGAAAGGTTGGTTTGAGTGCTCATTAGAGGTAAAACGCCCAAGGAAAGTGATGACTTGTTCACGATGTAAAGGTGTAGGATATAATGGTCGAACATGTAGAGCATACGTCCAATCTTGAACTCGTTAGGTTTGTTTTACCGTATGTTTTAAATCTATCAAACTCTATTATGTGTCTATCCATGTTATGTGTAAGGTCAACCAGAAAATATATCTAAATCTTTCTAAACTCTACTAATATCTACCAAAATATATTCAATTTTAATCTTATTATGGAGTAGGCAAACTTTTGTTAAGTTAATGTATTAGCAAATTTAATCTATTACAAAATGAAAGTTATTGATATACTCTCATAAGACCATCATCTACCTCATAAAATATTGGTCATTTAAGAGAATTTGTTAATAAAAGAGAGTTTTGTAATTGCTTATACAAAATTTACCAAGATCTACCCAAAAAAGGTGAGTTTACCACTCTAAAAGCAACCCTTGCAACACTGTAATCAATACCTACTTATCAATTTTATTAGAACACGGATGCAGATCTATGGATGAAATTATCTCTAGTATTAGAAGATCATCCATGATGTCAATGCCGAATTTCATGCGGATAAAAGGGACAAACTGATCACGTATTTCCTTAAATCCGCGTCCAAGGGCTACACACTTAATAAACTTCAGCGTGTATATGCCACAGTCACCTGATTGATGACTCACTGGGGTCGCCTTCACCCTAATAATAGTGTAAGCCTTCGCCTTAATCTGTTTCTGCAACTCCTTTGATAGCATGGTCCTACGCAGATATGGTACTAACCTCGCGTACGACCTGGTTGCATAAAAGAAGGTAATCAACATTAATCTTTTGCTTGTCCTCAAGCAAACAGAAAAACCAAGAATGAGAAAGAAGTTTGAAAACATGGGAAGTCCTTTACCCATCTTCCATACTTAGCTTCTTGCTTGTCCTTAAGCAAGCAAAAACTGATAAGAGGCTTGAAAACGTGGGACCTTCTGTCGTAAGAACAACACAAAAACAATCCCTTTAGTAAGCCACATGAAAACATACCTGACAGAGTCGAGACCACCTTGTACTTCCCTCAGACTTTACATATGTCCCAAACAAACTCCACAACCCAAACGAATAATCCGAATGCACCATACCAACTTCCTAAAGTATCTAAGTGCCATCAAGGGAATATCGATCAAAGGGTATATGGATTCTTCTTCAGCCATAACATGAACACAAAGACTATCTTCCCTGTGGTTCTATTCCTCTCATTTCATTCACCTTGTAGTCGATTTTTACCTACTTACCTAGGGTATAATTTTATTTTTTCTATCGGCTACTTTCTTTGGTAGCTCAAAGGATGTAAGCAAGAGTAGCTTCATTGGAGTCCCCCTCGGTAAGCTAGCAATATTCATGTAATCGGTACCATCATTGAAGTTAATCTCAGGCTACTATCATTACATAAACACGAACAGCGTCATTGGAGAACTTTTGCCCTTACCTTACCACAATGCACAGCTTGGTTAAATAGTTACTTCAGATTAAGCACAAACATGACAAAATGATTAAGAGAGGGCAACCATACTTACTCTGGTAAGTTTTTCAGGATTGAAGAGTGGAATCTGATCCGATGCATACCAATCCCCTTGACAAGAAGATTAAGTCAAGTTAAGTGTGAAGTCAACATGAAATTCTTCGAATACCCGAGAGGATATGAGTAACTTTGAGAAATTACACAATCTCTAGATTTTCCAATAGTCATAGATCTCTGTCAAGCATGAATCAATGGTCACTTAAGTTCCTGAAAATATGGCTATTCCTCAAAAAGTCATAGTTCCCTACAACAGTTTTGACTCGATAAAACAAAAGCTGACTCAAGAAAAGCATCAAAAGGACTTAAAAAGAAAACAAAATAAACAAAACGTGTTACTTGTGCACCACAAGTGTACTCCCCCTGACATAGTTCACACCGTCCCAATATGAAAATAAATCTGAAAGAAGTACAACTTACACAAAAATATCATAGGAACATAAAAGGAGACAATAGATAAGTGAAACGAACCTGAGCATCTTGGATCGGTTGATCTCTAAGAGGATCGATCGATCTCAAGTGCTTGGAGAGTTGGATCAAACTATCATCAGTGATGAGGTCGATCTAAAGGTCAAGTGCAAAAATTGATTGTGGCCGGACAAAAGTGCTGGACATCCGAATTTCCACCTAAAGACTGCCTAGCTTCTAGAGTGGAAGATCTCCTTACCTTTTTGTGGGCTTACGTTCACCTACTCAAACCATTTTCTGGCTTGATGATCGATCGATCAACGAGTATCTTCTCGTGACTCTCTTTTCGACGATTGATCGGTCACTCCTGTGGAGGTCGATCGTTGGGTCAAGCGCGAGGTTCCATGAAGACATGATTGATCAATAATTCTCTCAGTGGTTGATCACGATTGAGCATGCACCTCTTGGTAGTCGAGGATAGATCAAATCCAGCATTGATCAATCGATCACAGTGTCTCGACCAGACTTCTCTTATCTGAAACAGACAAAAACGAAAACAAGAAAAAACATAAAAATAAAAAATGCAAAAAATAAAAAGTACCTACTAGTGGATTGCCTCCAATTCAGCACTTGTTTATAGTCGTTAGCTTGACTTTGGTCTCGGAGGTTAATCATGAGAATCAAAAGGTTGAGCCAATGCACCTTTGGTCCTCCTCTTGTTTTCACAATAGACAACATAGCAGAGAAGAAAGGCAATTCCCCATAAAAGCATAACCACATGTTCATCAAAGCAAGCTACCACAAGTGTAAAATATTTCCTAAGATATTCCTTGAAGTTTGAATTACTTGGAGGATCAAATGCGTTGATGGAAAAATAAAGTCAATCTCAAGATTAGTCAAAATTACTAAAGAGTACTCATATTTATCTTGAGACTTACATGATAATTCCAAGCATTCATCAATGAGTAGGAGGTTGCTAGAGATTACCTTTTTAGTGCAGGGCAATGAAATCTCCTTAAAATCATTAATTTCAAGGGTTGAATCACATGTACCTTCTAGTTGAGTTTGTGTTTATTCTTGCATAAGAATGCTAGCAACCCAACTCTCATACTCTGATCCATCGCTAAACATCAGCATGGCAATCTCATCGACTTCTCTATCGTAGTCAATAACGGAGGTTACTTCAGCATCCTCAATAGTCTTCATCTTTGTCTTCTCAATAAGTGTACACACCGCTTCATACTTACTGTTGATATCGTTGTACACCCTATCGATTTTTGCATTGATCTCCAACGTAGCCTACTGTTAGTTTTGAAGAAGTTGCTGCATCAAAGCTTTAATCTAACTCTGATCAGAAGATTCCTCCTTACAAGTTTGATCTTGGAAATATCTTTCACACGTCCAATAAAAATGTAAGTAGTCATTACATAACTGATCATTGTATGACCAGTTATAACATGGCCACCCGATCGATCCAGACTTATATCTCATGGTCAAATTCTTGCTTTCATGTTAGCTACACTAGTTTAAAAAAGAAAATAAAAATAAAAATGTTAGTAACGAAAATTTTAAACTAAAGTTCAATCTTAGATCAAAAGGCAACATAATTGGTCCCTGGCAATGGCGCCAAAATTGATACAAGGTTAATTATATCAATTTAACCTCTTGTGTGTATCGTATTGATGTAGCACTTAAGGATCAAATCCACGGAGACAAATGGTTACACTATCAATCTCTAGACAAAACTTAAGATAAGACAAAACAAATAAAGATGGAAACTAAACAAAACTATAACGATATGAAACCAAATAAAGAATTAATCATGATATAACGAATCGAATTAAGAAAGATATTCAGGGCATTTATTCAACCAATTTTCGATTTAGACATAGAATTCTAGCAAACCCACTATCGTGGTGCCTACTACTATGTTTATCAACCTGGTGCTCCTAACTATACTTGGTCCTAGGATGTAAACATGCATTAATAAATTGGTCTAATAGGTCCACGACTATCTTTAATAATCAACTATCATTGGTTAAAGCTAATTGCTCATCTAAGCTAGTTCAGGCATCTAACAAGCTTTTGGAGAGTTAAACAATCTAAGATCATAGAATAGGTGGCCAATCTAACCTAAGCATTAAAATCAGTCTTAGATGGAGAACACATAACATGGAGCCCTATTTGTTCCTAATTCATTGAATCCCTAAAGCCCTAGAAATCTCTAAACCTGATTGGTAAACTACTCAAGCATAGCAGAAAGAACAAATAAAGAAGAAGAATAGATAAACATAATGATAAATTGAATTAAATAGAAATAGGGTTTAGAAATCTTCTCCAATGTTGTTGTGGAGGATATAGATCTTCTCCCTCAAAGGTTACAAGAGTGGCTGCTGAAAATAATGATAAGATGCCCTAAAAGCTCTAAGAAACTATTTAAATAGGCTAAAACATGTCTTGTACAAAATAAGGAAAATCTGATTTTCTCTTTGCAGTAATGATGATCGCTCGATCAAGGTTTTAGCAGGTCGATCCTTAGGTCGAGCGCATCTTCTGGTGGCGTCTCTTCTCAGCCAGAATGACATGTATTCGGTAAAATTGCCATATCTTCCTAACCGCTTGTCTGATTGCCTCAAACCACATCCAAATGAAAGCTTACCCACGTGGATATCTTGTGTCCAAATTTTAGTTCGATCCAACAGTGGGAATAGTTTCAAAGGAAGTCAAACGTCTGACGGTTCTGTAGGATTCTACATCTCCATATGCTCATTTTGACTCCAAACAGCTCATCTTCTCCAAATGTGACATATGACCTGGAAAGACTCTAAAACAGACTAAAAGACTCTAAAACACATACTTTGACTCAATAAAACCATGCAAAACAAGGGTTAAAAATCGATAAAAACATCATATATCCAAAATTCATAAGTAAGATCTACATAGCTCTACCAAAGATCTACCAAGCTCTACCAAGATCTACTATAACTTAATCACTGCATCGTAGTCTACCAGAATCTACCAAAATCTACCAAGCTCTACCAAGATCTACTATAACTCAATCACACAGTGCATCATAGTCTAACATGATCTACCAAGATCTACCAAGCTCTACCAGTCAATTGCCTACAAAGATTACCTGACTGAGTCAATTAATTCTTTATACGACACAGCTGAGATGACGTGATCGTATATTTGAACGGTCTCCTTAACTAAATCGATCTCAACTGCTACCTAATGGACATTGTTGATGCTATGAGTAATGTACAATGTGTCAACATCTCAAAACCAGTGGTTGTTCGTTGGACACCATGTTGGGGTTCTCCCAGAATACATTTGGCAGAAAAAATCTTCAAACATATACTTATGGGGGTTTACCGTGAAGGCCTTATACTGCGTACACCAGAAATGACATAGTTCAGGATCAAGGAATGTTATCCTATCACTCTTATACAAAGATGGAGTCTGCATATGTCTTTGACAGAACATATTCATACTGCTAGTCATATGCTGCAAAAAAGGTAACATAATATTGACACAACCAAAGTCTACCAAGTAAGATAAGCAAACTTCAAGGAATTTACCAGATCTTTGAACCATCTGTGGTGATCTTCTCGCCACAAATGTTTAGGCATCATTAAATGGAGATAGAACTCAGCTAAAGTACTGACATCATCCACCGAGTTATCCCTAGAAGTGTTGATAATTAGAAAACACCAAAATAGTACAAATTTGTACATTAAAATCATTTCAACAAAGATATCAAGGCCTTATAATTCGCGTCTGATAAAGCTATGCTACTTATTTACATTGAAACGATGTACTGGCTCGAATGGATTGTATGAGTTAGGCGCTATGACATCATCTATGAGGTACTTAACAATAAAACTTCCTTCGAATAGGGATTTCTGAATTAAAAAAAACATTATTCTATCAATTAGACATAGAAATCATAGGTCTAACACAGTCTGTTCAAACTCCACCAAAGTCTATTACATTACCTCTACCTCTACCAAGCTCCACCAAGATCTACTACATTAAGTATTACCTAACCCATACTCCACCAAACTCCACCAACGTCTTCTACACTAGTACTTTGCTCCACCATACTCCACCAATGTCTACTACTCTAATACTTAGCTCCAGCAAGCTCCACCAACATCTAGTACACTAATACTTAGCTCCACCACATTCTACCAAAGTCTACCACGTTAAAGTCCAAACTTTACCAATGTCTACTATACCTCCACCAAACCAAACTACAAATTCTAGCAAACAAAATATCTGGTTCACAGCAAGGGTACGTGGTCTAGCTTCTTTGGGCAGCCCGTCCTCCATATATATCCACTCATTGTTTTTACCGGCCTCGATTGTTTTGTCCAAAATCTGACATTCGCTATTTTCATTCAAACTTATGATCGCAAGCAGAATTTTCTTGAGTCGACTCCAAATCCATGGTAGGAGTTTGCATTGGAGTTTTCAGTTGACTACTAACCTCTCCATTCCTAACAATTTTCAATGATGGGGACATAGGGTCCGAGGTTTCCTGCTCCTCAAGCATCCATTCCTTCTACAAGTAAAAAATGAAACAATATAAAAACTACCAAAATCCACCAAGCTCTACCAAATATTTAAGAACTACCAAACTACCTCTAGATTATTAGGAAGTCGTAGTGTTGGGGACAAAGTCTATGAGGTTTGCTGCTCCTCAGCGATCCGTTCCTTCTGAAATCAAACTAGTAATATAGTTAGTCTTCCAAGCTCTACCACAATCCACTAAGACAACCAAACTAACCTCTGGGTTTTTAGAGGGTGTTAATGCTGGGTGAGGTTCTGAGGCTTGCTGCACCTCAGAGATCTGTTCTTTCTGGAAAACAAATCACGTTAAATAGTAAGTCAACCAAACTCCACCAAAGATCTACCAGACGATTATATATATCAACCAAATTCTACCAAATAACTACCAAATAACTACTAAACTCCACCAACAATCTACCTGATGATTATATAAATCAGCCAAGCTCTACCAAAGAAATACAAAACTAACCTTTACATTTTTAGAGGGGGCTAATGCTGGGGACAAAGGTTGTGAGGTTGGCTGCTCCTTAGATAATCTTTCCTTCTAGAAAGAAAACATAATAGAATTAGTACAACTAACTCCACCAATCTCTACCATACTTTAACTCATACATATTTATAATCAAACAAAACACCAATGCTATACACCAAAGAAAGATAAAGTAAAGTAAACATTATTCATGTATATATCACATTATCAACAAAGTTTACCAAACTCTGCCATAGAGTTTACAAAGTCCATCGAACTCTGTCGCAGAGATTACAATCCCCACCACACATATCCAATTCATACAACATAATCGGGTCTACTATACAGCTCAGTCATAATCAAGTAATTTACAACGAATTAGGGACGAACAGCATTTCCTCGTAAACTGATTGTTGTAATAAGACTTTCCTTGTAAAAGCGTTGGTAATTTTGCAAGCGCATGTTTTCGTTGTAATTACGTCGTAATACGTTCGTTGTAAAATCATTGTAAATCTTACAAGCGTCATTGTAAAGTCGTTGTAAAGCAAACGATGTAAATTCGTTGTAACGTTTACAACGAATTAACAAGGATTATTTTACAACAAATTAGAGAGGATTATTTTACAACGAATTAGAGAGGATTATTTTACAACGAATTAAAGATGATTATTTTACAACGAATTAGAGAGGATTTGTTTTACAACGAATTAGAGAGGATTAGTTTTACAACAAATTAAGGACGATATTTACAAGTAAATCGTGACGAACTATTTTACAACTAAATAGGGACGAAACAGTTTAGAAGTAAATAGGGACGAAATTAAATTATTTTTTTAAAAAAAAATAATTTAATTATTATTTTTTGTCTAAATTTAAATTTTAGAATTTTTTTAAATTTAAAATTTAATTTTATAA
>OVBA01008209.1:0-12952 GCA_900406435.1 Lepidium aucheri
ATTACCTATTGTCAATAGGAAGAAAAAAAACTATAACTTATCCTCCTTTTTGGCAAAAGGGTATAATGGTAATTAATAATAATAGAGAAAAAAAAGTGGGTTATATAAGTAATTTTTAAAAAAATAGGTTATCTAAGTAATTTATAAATTAAAGTANAAAGTAGGTTATCATAGTAATTTTCCCTTAATCTTATTTAATACATATTTGTTGATCATAGTTATTACATAACTGAAACACATAAAGATTACCCTTTTAACTCATTTGTAATTTACAAAAATATTTGTTAAATATATACCAGCCAAGGGATAGTAGAAACATATCTAATGTGTTTTGTAGTTAACACAAACTATAAATTAAAGATTATCATACAAAACCTAGTTGACTGTTTGTAAGAATTAAAAGTTGGAAACGAGATAGTTGAGTTCTTAATCATGAGTTTATATCCAAAAGTTGTACAAAATTTTTAGTGCTTGTAGTTGAATTTGACTTGGATCACATAACGCATCTTGATTTGTTCCACATTGTAGACAATATACTCGTTGTAAAGTAGCATCCCCTGCAAAATTAATCAAATCAATTTATAAATCTGGCTTTCTTTTGAAGAGTTAGATTTGAAGAATGTGTTGAAGCAACAAAACAAAACCTTAGGACATGAACTTTCTACTGGTTTGCCAAGTGGAACAACAACACCATCTTCTAGTGTCTGAGCCTCTGATGTGTTTGGTGCTGTTTTCCCAATACCTTTTGTGCTGTAGACATCAGTTACAGATCAAGGTTTGTGTGTGAAGTACAAATAAGAAACTTGTGTGAAAGATGAATGAGATTTATTCACGTACCTTAGCTTCCCTGGGGGTAGTTTATCTGCGTTATAATCTGAATAAAGAAGTTCATTCATGTCTCCCAAAGCAACCTAATGAAGTTGTGATCATTACAAAACATAAAGGCAGTTATGTTTGAATGCTTTGGAGGTCTTGCTGATATATTGTAAGAAGCGAGTATACCTCGCAGAGGAGCAGCACGCCATCATTACCACCAGTGGTGTTAGCGTAGCAATAGTTTGCACTCTTGGAGAACATATCCGCAAAGTAAACCCCTTTTCCAAACATGTAACCAGTTACAGGAGCTTCGGGAGGAGCTATCCGAAGACCTGTTTGGTGGCTCATTGTAGTTGATTCAGTATTGCAATTATAAAGCTTCCAAGAGGTTAAGAAGAAAGAAAACACTGAGAGAAACAGAGAACAGAAAAAATCAGATAACCTTTTACCTTGAGATAAAATACCGGTCCAGTTCGTGAGACGTGATCCATGCCACAGTAGCATCCTGTTCTTCGAACTTGAAAACTACCAAGAAAAGATTAAGGTTTCAGAGAACCAAAATAAGAAATCAGAAAATTTGTGTGCTGTAAGGATATGAATACTGTAACATACCTGTTGGAATCGATCAGCTTCAACAGCTCTTGAAGTTTTAAATATTTGAGCAATCTCAACTGTGTATCCTGAATGTGTCTTTGCATGAGTGTTCTCCATGTATTTGGCAATCTGATGTTGGCATAGATGTGGACAGCAAAAGGTTTCAACTTTGACTATCAAAAGTGTTTGTTTGAAGTTCGCAAAACTGATTATATACCATAGAGAACTCCTCTGAATCAGCTCCAACTGGAGTTAAACCACAATTAAGTTGCTGGTAGTGATAATATAAAGGATCATCCTACAGCCATTACAAGAAATAATGTCATATCATTATAGAACTATATGACGAAGTGATTTTATGCCTTACAACTACATAGACTGAGTGAGTTACCTGCAATCCCGGGTCAACAGACAACAACTTTGTCGCGAGTTCGATTTCACCTAATGCTTCAACCTTAAAATAAGTGAAGATGTGTTAAAAACTACACAAAAGATGTATCCCTAACCATTAATTTTCTCAAGACCAAAACTAGTCAAGTATAAGACAGTAGAACAAATTACCATTTCTATCTTCTGTTTCAACTTTTGAGGAGTGTCTATAACAAACTGACCTGTTACAACGCGGAATTCAGATGTTACTGAATGTTCGTTTATAATGGATTCATGATCTTAACGTAGTAGAGATGTAAAATGAACTTGAACTTACTCATTTTCTTAAAACCAAAATCATGGGGTATCACAGAATAGAACTCTCTGCATCAATGATGACACAAAGTTAAACTAGCTTGAGTGCAATTTCTTTGTAGGCCACAGTTGTCTATTCAACTAAACATACACATAGTCTAGTAATTAACCAGATACATACCCACTCAGTTCCTCAAGCCTCGCTCTGTCGTACCGGTCCAACACCTCTGATAATCGTTTCAACACTTCATATCCCTAGAGAGATTGAAGAGGAACTAATATCTGAAAAAACTATAATTTAGAGAAATGAGACCAAAACAGACAAACAAGTAGTTTTACCCTTAAAATCGTGGCCTTGCTTAGCTTTCCGAGTGGCAATTTGTTAGCGTTATATCCTTCAGTTCCAAAATTTAAAACAATGTGAGAATGTATGATAAATAACTACAAGTAAAGAAACCAGGATAGAACAAAAAGTAGTAAGTACAAGCTCATATAATGAGCCACCATTACATGAACTACTGCTATTCTGCCAATGGATACTCTCACAAAAGTAGGACTAACAAACCTATTTCCATCATTTGTTGTGTCATCATGCTGACATTACATATAAGAGAGACGAACTTGGCAACCCGAGTATCTAACTTTGATTTTTCAGGATTAATTTCAGAAGGTGGTTTGGGAGTATCATTGACCTGAGAATAAAATTGTGAAAAAGTAAGTGCCTTTGGACATGGAGAAAAGTGAGCTCGATTGGAAAAATAACGACAGAATTCACATAAAAATCTCACACCAGCAGAAAGGGGTTGATGTGTGAGTACTCTGAAACACTCACCAGTGAATCATTTTCATCTTTGCCGTAATCCATTTCGAGCCATGTATATGACTTGGGATGAGGGACAAAGTCCTTTCTGTCAGACCAACGATTCTTTGTCTTGTCACAGAACTTGTTGTTAAATATTTCTATTGCACGATCCCATGAGCCATAAGGCCCATCTAGCTTGCTTTGTCCTTTTACACCAACTCTTCCCCATCTAGTGTAAACCATGTACGTCTTTCTACTATCCGACTCTGCACAAATGCACAACAGATAAGAGAGATTCATGAAGATAGCATTGGGAACAAAGAGTCAAAAGTAGCAAAAAACAGCCAATTAAACAAGCTAGACCGACCTAGGACTTGCAGGAGAAAGAACTTGTTATTGTTATCCTTGCAATTTGTCTGGTTTAACATGGCATCATAAATATCATCACCCTACAACAGTCAACAAAGTCTCAAGTCAATTATAAAGCAACCACTTTCTAACCACATTCATGAACACAATAAAATGCAGTACTCAAATATAGGTTCACAAGACTTGCCCTTTGTAGAACATGGTACTCGTTCTTAATGTGATCAGGAATCCATTGATCCAAAACAGCTGCACCCTTCTTTGTTGCGGTTACGATTTTCTCTTCTTTCTTTTCTTCCTTAAACCCATTGTTGTCATCTTCAGCTCCACCTGTCCCTCAAAACACAATAGCAATAAGGACACAGGTATAAACAATGCAATGTCAATAAACAAATTCACATCAACATAGAAAGAACCAAATTTCTCTATAGCCCAGAGAAAGGAACAAAGCATTACCAGATTTGGAATCGTTATTAGCATCATTACAAAGCCTCTCAAGAAGTTCTTTTTTAGTTCCTGTTGTATCTAAGCCTCTCTTATTAGCTTCCTCACGCAATTCCTTCACAATCATCCCACGAAACTTTTCAGTAGCGATCACTTTGTTTGAATCATCGGTACCATCCGAAGAATCGCTGTTTCTCTTCCTTTTCCGCTTCAATTCTTCCTTCTTTTCGTCTTCTGCAATTGCCTCTTCAAGCCTCTCTACCTACAAATACCATCACACCACCAAAACCAAACCCAAATATTAGCAAATATAGAAGAAGACTTGAACTCAAAAGTAAAATCAGAGAAAGAGAAACACCAAAACGGCTTTGATTCCGGTAGTGTCAAGTCCACGCTCTGCGAGCCTTGCACGGAGTTCGTCGACTTTAAGCTTGTTCGCCATTTTCGTCCTCCGGTAAGGGAATGTGACTGGAGAAGAAAGAACGATGCTTTAAGGTTTTGGTTTAGAAGTGAGTTCGTGCGAGCAATTTAAAGGTCTTCTTTTTCATTAATCACGTCTTCCTTTGTAAGCTTTAGGGGTTTTTTCATTTTCGTGGTTTTAAAAAGTTCAATTTTATTTTACAAGAATTTGAAAAAGTTTCGTTTTTGCGGAAACTGCCTAAAACTTTTTAAAAGCACGAAAAGACCCCAAAATTTAAGATTGAATCCTAAATTCGCCCCTAACCTTTTATTATGAATCCATTTTGTCCAGTATTATCCTTGTTCTAAAAATCTCTGCCTAGCTCCGATTAATCTCCGTCCTTAGCTCCACTATGTCCTCCTCGATTAATGATTAATTCCTTCAAAAATTTGTGATCCAATTTTTTTGCCTAATCTGATTATTATATCTCTAATCCAATTATTTACCATTTAATTTTGCGTTCTTTTTAAATTACAAATATAAAAAATTTCTCTTTTTTGTTATTAAGACATTTAGATTAGAAGTTTTTCAATGTACTATAGTAGATTATGTTCCAAATTTATATGAACATCACAAATTTTGTTCAAAAAATACATTTTCATGTGTTTACTACAATTTTGAAAATAATATTATATCAATATTTAAGATTAATATGGTTTTAAAATATTAAAATAGCCCTAAAATTTATCTTCAATTTTAATTTGATTTTCTAATTAATAGCTAGATCCATACCGAACATCTGCGCTTAGTAATATTTTGAACAAGGAGTATTACAGATAGTAATTCATATGATTCACTATTTGACTTTTGGCAAACTAAATAAAACTATGAAATACGAAATTCTGTTGGTCTAAAAGGAAAAAGAAAAAATTATCGATGATAAAATATGTTTTTAACATATGTTATTGATCTCTGAAATTTGATCGTTTTCAAACAAAAACCAAAAGGATAATAGTACATACTTTAGCAATTATGGTTAACCACTACTCACTTTTACAAGAACGTGCCTATAGATTACCTTAAAACTAGTTGACTAGTGTTCATTATTCTATTTGTAAAACAGGTTTTATCAGATCGAAAAATGTTAGTGGTGGATCTACAGAAATCTAAAGCCCAAAACCAAACCCATCCGAGAAAGCCCAAATACACAAATTATCAAAGCAAAATGGTTATCAACCCAAGGTATATGTTATAGGTAAGGTAGGTCTAGGCACTTTTAGGAATATGGAGTTTGTGGTTGAAGTATATATTGCAAAATCATATGATACTAAGTTGTAGGATTAACATGTTGCATGTTTTGAGTGTAGGTGTATAAAGTAAGAATGATCTTAGTTTGCATATTTATGATATAATGTGTAGGCAGTAAGCTCAACATGCATACTCAAGATACTTGTGATGTTATAGAAGAAAATTTGTATTTTAGGACAAAATTTATGGTAGAAAAAAGTCTGTAGAAAAAACTTTATAGATTTAACGGAACACAAATTGAACTACATCTGTCATAATTTTATTAGAATATTTGTCGAAATTTTACATAAAGCTGTCAAAAATAGTCAGACATTTTCATTAATGTGTAGGCAATAAGCTGAACATGCATACTCAAGATACTTGTGGTTAGTGAATAGAAGAAAATTTGTAATTTTGGACAAAATTTATGATAGAAAAAACTTTATAGATTTGTGATGGATTTAACAGAACACAAATTATCGTTATAATTTCATTAGAACATTCTCTTATGTATTTATTTGTCGCAAAAACTATCGAAGTCCAAAAATCAGTCAAGAACAGTCAGAAATCTTCATTAAAAATATATCTGATATCCATCTTAAATTTTTATTAGAAGTGATTCAATAGTCATAATAAAATTATCTATCACAAATCTGTTTTAGTTGTCTCTTTGAAATTTATATAGAATCGGGTCTGGGAGTTTTCACGATTTCTCTTGTCAAAAAATTTCCAAACAAAAAATCTGCGAAAGATCCAATAAAGACACCTCTTTTAAACGGATTTTTGACAGATTTCTCAACGAGGAATCATTTCTTGTAGTAATTTAGAATAGAAACAAAGTTGTGTATGCATGTTGAAAAGCATAGGTTGTGTTTAAATATGTCGACTTATGGTTGTTGTATGTGGTCATTGCAAAGCAATTTGAACCATATATATCTCTCTAGTTAAGTGTTGGGGTCTCAATTGAGTCACTCACTCCCATGATTAACTGCACAATACTAATTAACTATGTCCTAATTACTCTAGTCTGATATGTTGACTCAAATAACCTAAATATAAAAGAAACAAAAAACATGAACGTCCATTTTCAAAAATATAATTTGGATGGCTCAAATAACCTAAATATGAAAGAAACAAAAAACATGAACGTCCATTTTCAAAAATATAATTTGGATTGAAATTATCTGATTTGTAACTTTTTTTTTGTCTAACATAGGGCCACAAACTCGCCGGCCATTAACCACGTTTCTACATAATGTAAGCGCTCGCTCTCGATTTTTGGATGTATAAATGTGCATGGTTTTAGTAGATTTACATAATGTAGGCGCTCGCACTCGATCATTGGATGTATAACCATGATATGTTTTCTTGTCATGCAATGTTTATTAGTTTTTTGGTAGGTTTTTTTCTTCTAAATGATCATGCAGATTATTATTATTATCATCCTAATTAAATGAACATCAACAACTAACTATTTGGTAAGGCATGCAAAAGATGAGACCACGACTTTGGCCAAAGAAAAGAAAAGGGTTGAGAAGAGGCAAATGACAAAAAAACATATCACGATTTTAGTGGTTGTTGATGAAGAGAACTAGCTACATATTCTCATTTCATATACCAACCGCCTTAAGCCTAACATAACACCATGTCTTCTCTTTTTTTTCTTGATATCCCGGATGGTTAAAACTCGAGTAGAATATTACTTCTGTCTCAATCCGACTACACTTGAAAATCAGGAAAATTCCAATGAAAATATTTGAAAATATCACATAAAGATACATCAAGGAAAACTTGAATTTGAGTTATATATTTTTATTGTCCTAAGTCTTTTTTCGCTCGCCACTAGACTACCACTTTATAAGTCATATATATATATAGATATATAATACCTTTTCTTTTTTTCTACACTTTAATTTATTTTATATTTTATTTTTGTCACGAATTAGATTGATGAAATCAATCTATAACTTGATAACAACAAAATCAATTCATAAATTTTAAATTCTATTATGCAGGGTTACATGATTTTGGAATCAAATTTTAGTAGAAAAAAAAAGCTTACAAGAATAAATATTAACCATATAACTAAATACATTTCATCACTTAAATTAGATTTTTTGCTCTTTATTCAAATTTAAGAGTATTCTTTGGCATTATAATTCACTAGCATGGATGAGTGATTTTGCGTCCGGTCTACGCGAGACGTTTCAATATAATAATCATAATATGTTTGATGAGAACCTTAAAAAGTTATGTTCTACTATTATTCCATGAATTTTTTTGTATTTTATACAATTACTATTATACAACCAAAACTTTTAGATGATATTAACTTTATTTTTAATATCGAATCTGTATTAAAAAATTACACTAATACGTATGTAAAATAAACCTATATATATGTAAATAATACGTACCAATAGCTTATCATTACTAAAATCTTAGTAAAAAAAATAACCAAGCTAAATCATTGTGCTAAAATTATGATTAGTGATTCTGTTTTTTTTTTTAAATGAATAGAAGAAGACGGTTAAAGATAGTGATTAACAAAAAATCATAAATAAATTTATTTAGAAACTATAGTTAAAAACCAATAAATAAGTCTAAATGTCTGTTTTAACTACTGATTTTTAAACTATTTTTGATCGATAATTTCAAATATCTATTTAATTGGTAGCAAAATAAATAACTGTCAATATAAACATTTTTGTTATGCTACCATTTAAACCTTGTACACTAACCTAACAATGTTTCGGTCAAATAGTTTTTTTTCAATATTAGATCACAACTGACCAGCCCAGTAGTCAAGTTCGTATATAATGTAGACAACGAGAATCGATTCCTAATTGTACAAATACGTCTGCTTTTAGTAGACTTACTATTTACCATTATGCTAAAGGTCACTCCTCATTATATTGTATGATCTCTGGTTGTGCAGACTAACCAAACAATGTTTCGATCAAATAGTTAAATGTTCACTTCTATAAAAAATTTGTACTAGAATTCGATTTCATGTAGCAATCTTGTGTAGTATTCAATTTCGATAATTTTATTAATATTATCTTTTATGTATATGTGTATTAGAAATCATTGTATATATCTCGAGAAATCCAACGTGAAGTTATGAAGAAAACTAATGTCGCCCCCAGGTTAGATCTAGATCATGTATACGAAAGATACACAAGTTGCAAAACAATTACCAAGAAAAGAGAAAATATACGAAAATAATACGAAACCACAAAGCAGAGAACATTCAGAGTATGCAAGTTGGTCGACGAGAACCAATCAATATAAACTCCACCGTTCAAAAATATCATATCATTATTTAAAGTATTATATTATAAGATATTTTATAGTGTTTGTACTATTATTATATATGCTTCACATTCAAGTTATTCTATAAACTTTAAACCAATGGAATCTTGACATGCTAAAACACATATTCATTATTTATTCTAGCCTCACTTTCATTACTTTACACATGTCTTCATCTTGATTTAGCATTAATCATTTAATCGTTGGCATGATCTCGTATTTTGTCAAAAGTCTTATTTGTAATTAAGTAATCGAAAATACATAATATTTAAGCAATACTTAATTTACTTTACTTAATTTTTTAGTTTTGGGGGAAGGAGGGGTGAATACGAGGACACAAAGTATTAGAGCATTTTTGAGACTTCTCTTCAAATTCCGTATTTGAAAAAAACTTATTTTAATTGTGCTTTAAATTTTTCTTCATATTTGAAGATCTCTATTTCTTCTTTAAATTTGAAGAATCTTCATTTTTTCTTTAATTTTCAATAAAATTTCATTTTTTTTCAAAATGACCCCTTAACTTTATTGTATTATTATATTATGCATAACTAAAATTTTTGGATGTGATAAGATAAAAAGATTGAAATAGTGTTAGAACCAAAAAAATTTATGAATTTCTGACTAATAAATATAACTAAAAAATATAAGATACAATATTAACATATATTATAATACAAAATACAAAAACATATTTTGTAAATAAATAATAAAATATAAATTAAAAATACATAATTATTGTGAGTACATTTTATATTTGTCACTTATTTTTCTATTGATGTGACACGTAGTGGAATTTTCTAATTTTACTAATGTTATTATTGAGTATATATTTGAAATTAATATATATGGGTTGAATATATATATATATATATATATTTGAAAAGTATAAGGGTATTTAAAAAATTATTAATAAAATATTATACCAAAATATTATTAAAATATTCTTTTGAAACAAGAAATGAAGTAAACCATTGTAGCAAACCTCTTATTTATTTATAAAGAATTTTATTTTTGAAGAAAAAAATGAAGACAACTATTAAAGATGGTCTTAGACGTAGTTCCTCATCACTCCATTCAGAATTTGAAGTATTATCGATTTAATTGTTAAAAAAAAAAGTTAATATTTCTAGCAAAAAGAAGAAAGTTTCTTTTTCTTCAAAACATCTTAATTAAAAATCTTAAAACTTAAAAAGTCAAACATTTAAAACTTAACAAAAATCTATATTTATTATGTAAATTAAAAGTCTAATTTTGACTCCATTATTTTTTTAAAAAAAAAGGAAACAAAGCTAATTATGGGTCAAAGGCCAAAATTGACAAGGTCGTTTATGGTAAGTGAAAAGACAATTTCGGAGTTACTTCCTTTAGTTTCTTTGTCTCTTCTATATAAACCTTCTTCTCCTCTTTCTCTCTTCTCATCTCTTCAAGCCATTTTCGAAATCAATCAAAAGTTTGAGAGAAAGAGAACACAGAAGATTCTTATTTCTTCATTCTCGTTGTTGCAGCGACGAAAAGAAGAACATAAAAGTTTCGACTTCTCTTTTGTCTGTTTTCTCTATCTCTTTCAAAAACCACATAGTCTAAAAATGGCTCGTTCTCTTTCCAATGTTAAGATCGTCTCTTCTTTGGTCTCTCAAAACCTCTCTGGTGCAATCTTCCGGTAAGTTTTGATGTTCTGTTTCCTCACTTATGTTCTGGTTTCTTGGTTATGTTCTAGCTTTAGGCATCGAAAACCGGAACCAAAATACTGAACAATAAACCCATATTCGTTTTAGTTTTGGTTTTTAGTAAAAATAACTACTCCTTCCGTTTTAGTTTAGTTGTTATTTTAGAATTTTGCACACATATTAAAAAAATACATAGATGTTATTCTGTGCCTTTATTTGACTATTAAAATTTCAAACCATTTGATATTTTAATCATTTAAATAGGAGAAATGAGAAAATTTTGTATTAAAAACTACTTTGAAAAATTAAAATAACAACTAAAGTGAGATAAAAAATTAAACTAGAATGACAACTAATATGAAACAGAGGAAATATTCGGTTTAGCAAAGCACTATTCGGTTTTTGGCTAAGAACCATTTGGTTCTAATATTTAGATAACTTCGATTATTGATTCGGTTCGACTTTTAACAAGAACTGAACGGAACGATATAAGAACCAAATTAATTTATGCTAAAAATATTTTGGTTTACTTTTTGGTTATAAATAATCATATATTTTCCGGCCGAACTAATATTATTTTGGATCTAATTCAAGTATACTTATTCGGAATTGAAACCGAACCGAATCCTCGGAGCTATTATGCTCTATTTCTTAAAAGTATGCTCTGTTTTCTTAAACGGTTTCGTTTTCTTTGTTACAGACGCGGTTATGCGGCCACGACGCAAGAAGTTAGCGTTTCAAGCGGTGGAAAAGCCGTTGTTTCAGCTGTAATGAAGAACAAAGGAGTTGAAGAATCAATCGAGAAGATTTCATGGGTTCCAGATCCCAAAACCGGTTATTACAGACCGGAAACCGGTTCACATGAGATAGACCCAGCAGAGCTTAGAGCAGTTCTCTTGAACAACAAAAAGCAGTGATTTAATTAATTGAAAAAAGATTGCCTCTTTTTGATTTAATTAATGTTAATGTAATTTTTGTTTTAAGATCTTGGAAAAGAGATTAGGGAAGTGGGTAATGATCCAATTTGGTGAACCCTATTTTCATTCTTGCTACGTACAATTCTGTAATGAATAATTTGAGAACCGGTTTTGGTTCTTATACTTGTAACAAAAGGATCGTTAGATGTATGGATGATGCATTCAATAGAGTTTAATCAAATCATTGTTTCACTTGCAATCTCTCAACTTTGGAATCCGATTTAACTAATAGTTAACTTTAAAATTTGATTACCAAGTTTTGTATCAATGTAGCATTTATCTAATCATTAGAGATGAAGTTAACTAGTGGTTTTAAAAATTGATTTGTTTGGCCATATGGTTAGAATGATCGAATTAATAATTTGGTATCATGGATTCAAATTCTTCGTACTACTTTATAGTAGATTAAAAAGGATTTTAGAAATAAGTTTTAGCTCTAAATCCAGTTTTGTCAATCCAGTTGTTAATAAAATAATTTGTTTGAAAATAATGTTTTATGCTATGTCAATAAATACTAGCCTAGGCCAATCCTGTATTTAAGAGATTAGTGACCAAAGAGTTTAAGAAAGTTTATTTGGTTAAGCAATTACAAAGAATACAATTGAGGATTTGGAAAATTTGGTTATAGATCAGTTTTGTTGAAAAACAAAAAAGTCAAAAGACATAAATCTAAATATATAGATCAATAGTTTGTTCTTGAACAATTATACTTATATGGAATCATATATAATGCAATCATATCAGTTATGATAACATCAATAATTAGATCATAATGTTGAGTATTTTGGTAGATCGGCTACATAATTTAGATGATACGAACTCTCCAATTGTTCTTTTTTGTTATATATATATTATGTTTTAGATTCATGTCAGCTATGTGGAAAAAAGTTCAATTATTGCATGTATTATTCCTTTGGTTTAGTATCAAAATAATCGTATTAAGATAACTTTTTTTTTTCAACTTAACTCAATTTTATACAAAATAGATTCAAAGTGAGATATACATCATTCACAAAAACTTGATTTTAAAGTAATTCTCTAACTCTGCAGGTTAGGTATTCGGTTTTATGATTAAGTGCATGTAGTATAAGAACTAATAGGCAGTGTCTAAAGGAGTTTCAGAGTCTCAAGAAGTCATCTAGATAAGGCTAGAAAGCTAGCTAGGCAGAGGGCTCCTCGATCATCTTCCCCGGCTTAGAGTAATTCACCAGATACTCTATCTCGATAATCTAGATTGAAATGAAATAGATCATTGTTCAAAGAAGCGTCTAGAACTCTGAATAAAAGACAGATAGGCTTCGTTTTATATTTTGCGCTCCCAAGTTTACCACATCTTGCTATAATGAATTATTTTAAGAAAAAAATGTTATAGTGAATTATTGTACCATAGTTTAGCAAACATTATTGCAAGCAAAGATAAGATATTCATGATGCTTATATGATAATCCGATCAATATATTATAAGATCTTTATTATAGTTTTATTCCTTGAACACATCCGAAATAATTTGACCTCTTATTTATTGTTAGAAAATTAGTGGCAATGGTGCACTTAGAGCATCTCCAATGGTGCTTCAATTCTCTCTTCAAACTCTATATTT
>OVBA01008210.1:0-12946 GCA_900406435.1 Lepidium aucheri
TGTTTATGTGTTATATTTATGGTTTACTAAGTTTTTGATTTAATTTAGGCACGTAGCTCATTTTGAGTAGACTCAAAATAAAGTCTACATTTAGTAGACTTAAAATAAAGTTTACATGTGTATCAATTTACCTTCTTGTGTATCAATTTCACATGTTTATGTGTTATATTTATGGTTTACTGGATTTTTGATATAATTTAGGCATGTAGCTCATTTTGAGTAGACTTAAAATAAAGTCTACTATGACAATTTTAGTAAAACTCAAATTATAGGTTATGTATAATGTTTTTTTTTGTATTTTTCTCATGTGTGTTTACTTATTTACCTTCTTGTGTATCAATTTCACATGTTTATGTGTTATATTTATGGTTTACTAAATTTTTGATATAATTTAGGTATATAACTCATTTTGAGTAGACTTTAAATAAAGTCTACATGTTGTAAATTTTATATAAAGTCTACTTTTTCAATTTTGATAAACTCAATTTATAGCATATGTATAATGTTTTTTCCATTTATCTTTATTTAGTTGTTTGTCCATGTTTATGTGTTATGTTTATGGTCTAAGAAATTTTTGAAATAATTTAGGTTGTTAACTCATTCTGAGTAGACTTCATTTGAAGTCTACATTGGATAGACTTCATTTGAAGTCTACATTGGGTAGATTTTATTTGAAGTTTACTTGCTAAGTAAACTTTATACAAAAATCTACGAAGTCTACAATATCAATTTTGTTGTACAATGTATAAAATTTGTTCTTTAAAATAAATTGGTTATAAAAGAGATTCAAGGTTCATAATAAAAATGACTCTTAAATATACAAGGAAAAGTCATAAACCTAGTGATTAATTGTAGCATCGAGGAGAAATTATTAAGCTTGGAGAACGTTTATTTTTTTATTTTTCATAAGTAAATGATTCTAATCGTTTAGGAATTAGTAAAACATTAGAAATGACCAAATTACTGTCAAATTGTAACGCAACCAAATGTTGATTGATTGAAACAATACAAATTTTTTGCTGAACTCAAACATCTATAAACTAGAAAATTAAACTAAATACTTGTGTACATAAGAGCTAAAATATATGGACTTGTTTACAAATCTTTTAAAATAGCCTACCAAAGTTCCAATATAACAGAATAAAGCCGGTCAAAAGCCCACACAAGAGCTAAAAATGACTAATATCAAAAGAATACTAAATAGATGTTTTCTTTGCTCTCATTAACTGAACTTCAATATTTTGTCGATTACCTGCAAAAAAAAAGCATTTTGATCAGTTAAAACCATTGATCTAGTAGCTTGAAATAATCAACTCGACTCATCATCAGCACTCAACAGCGAGATCAACATCAACAAAAAACTATATTCAAGAGATCTTTTCCCCAAATTTATCAATACAAACTCAATTAAAGAGAAAACAACTCACCAATCAGCGTAAATAGCTGCAGATTTCAATGGAAAGGTGAAGATAAAATCTAACTCAGCTGAATCTCCTGCACAAAAAAAAACCATTTTGACAACTCTACACACAAAGTCTACATAACAACTCTACACACAAAGTCTACATGACAACTCTACATACAAAGTCTACATGACAAATCTACACACAAAGTCTACATGACAACTCTACACATGAAGTCTAGATGACAACTCTACACACGAAGGCTGCATGATAACTCTACACACAAAGTCTACATGACAACTCTACAAATAATAAACAAATTAAAATTTTACAATGAGACTTTTCAGATCTCACAATAAAATATTTCACTAATATTAATAAAAAATTGAATTTTAAAAAAACTATAGATAAGAAAATCAACAAAAATAAAAGCTTACTCAAGAAAGTAGTGATAAAAATCAAATATTTTATAGTAAAAAAATTATTATACAACAAAGTCCAAAAAATTTAAATCTAACAAAGAAAATAAAAGAGATAAAAATTTTTACAATAAAACCAAATAAAAATTAAATCTTTCCTACCTTGAAATTTGAATGATGTAATTTACATGATCCACGAACCAATACTCTTGGTTTCTCTTTTTCTTTCATTGGTCCTCCTTTGAGCAAATCTAAGACAATGAACAATGAACAATGAAACAAATTAGATTTCTAAATCAAAGAGCAAAGTAAGATAAATCTTACTTTTTATTTTTTCAAGTAACAAAACGTGAATCTCTTTAAAGTTTTGCAACATACAAAATGATTTGTTTATTTTTTCCAGATCTTAGCAAAACAAAGAAGAAAAATTAAACCTTACCTAAAAATGGAGGTTGCAAATGAGAGAGAAAGATAGAGGATACAAATGAGAAAGAAAGATGGAGGCTACAAATGAAATTAGGGTTTCTTTCAGCTTTGTAAAACTACTTTTATACATAGGGTAAATTATAAGAGTAATTACAAGCCCAATAGGCTTAAATACGTGTAAGTAGACTTAATTTAAAGTCTACACATAGTAGATTTTACTTTAAGTCAACACTAAGTAGACTTTACTTTAAGTCTACATTAAAGTAGACTTTATATAAAGTCTACACTAAGTAAATTTTCATTAATAATTATCTTTTGAATTAAATTAATTATATTTTGTGACTTTAAAATAAAGTTTACGTAAAAACTAAAATTTAAAATGTAGACTTTAAATAAAGTCTACATAAAATCCAAAATTCAACATGTAATATTTAAATAAAGTTTACAAAGATTAAATTCTAATTCAAAATATATACTGAATTATATATTTAAGTTAATAAATTTTAATTTTAAAACATCCTAATTAATTATATATTTAATTAAATGAATTAAACATTCAAATTGCTTATATTTTTAACTTCATTTTTAAAAATAAAATTCATCACAAAAAAATCTATCTTGTAGAGTCAAAACACCTGAGGCAATCAAATGCAGAGTCAAAACTCAGCTGGGAATCATAAAAGAAGGTGGGACAAGCAAGTACCTTGGGTTACCTGAGGCTTTTGGAAGACGAAAAACAGATCTGTTTGCATCCATCCTAGATAAGATAAGACCGAAAGCACTTAGCTGGTCCAATCGGTTTCTCTCAACAGCTGGGAAGATGACAATGCTTAAATGCGTACTCTCTGCTCTTCCCACCTACTCCATGTCTTGTTTCAAGTTGCCAAGAGAAATCTGCAAAAAAATCCAATCTTTTCTCACAAGATTTTGGTGGGACAAACAACAAGATAAAATGGGAATATGCTGGGTGGCTTGGAGAGACTTATCTAATCCAAAACCACTAGGTGGACTCGGCTTCAGAGATGTAGAATGCTTCAATCAAGCCCTCTTGGGTAAACTAATCTGGAGAATACTAAATAACCCGCAAAACCTGATGTCAAGAATACTACTTGGGAAATATTGCCCTGAAGAGGACCTTCTACAAGTCAAAGCAAAAGCACTCAGCTCTCACGGATGGAGAAGCATACTCCATGGAAGAGACCTTTTAATAGGGAACATGGGATGGGCAATCGGCAGAGGATCTGATATCAAGATTTGGAGTGAACCGTGGATAGGATATAAGAAGCCGATACAACCAATAGGACCACCGACATAAGAAGCACAACACCTAACAGTAAACAACTTCTTAGTACCAGATCAAGCAAAATGGAACACACAAAGAATCCAGCTGTTATTGCCTAATGTGGAAAAGGAAATAATGACCATAAAACCGATCAAAACACAGCAGAAGGACAAAAGGATTTGGTGTCACACTCAATCAGGTGAATACACATCAAAATCTGGGTATTTTGTAGCAAAGGAACAACAACCTAGCACTAATCATAGAGGCAGACTCCAACCAAGTCTTAACTGGAAAAAGGAGGTGTGGAGCTTAGGTACTGCTCCTAAAATACAGACGTTCCTATGGAAAGCACTAAAGAATGCATTACCAACAAAAGCATCACTAAAAGAAAGGAAGATTACCACATAGGGAGATTGCTTCAGATGCGGAGAACTAGAAACACCGCATCACCTTCTCTTCACATGCCCTTTTGCAGTCAACACATGGAGACTAGCCCCTTTCAGAAATTATTTCGACTCATCCAACACCACCTCTACGGACGCAGGACTCAAAATTGCTAGGGAGAAAACGAATTTACCACCAACGGGTTTAGGAGACACACCACTATATCCTTGGATCTGCTGGAACCTATGGAGCGCAAGGAACCAACAAATCTTCAATCAAAAGTTTTTTACAAAACAAGACACACTAACAAAAGCGATCAATGAGGCATCAGAATGGAAAAGCGCTCAAACCAGTCAAAATCAGAATCAATTTCTAAGCCCAGTATCGAACACAAGCCAAGAAGAAGAATATCCACAGGACCCGGATTTGATAACCTGCCATATTGATGCAGCTTGGTGTTCAGAGAAGAAGATAGCTGGAGTTGGAAGAATATGGAAAAGTGGAAACTTACCCACGGTTATCTCAGAAAACCAAGTGGAGCAGAATGTGGTCTCACCCCTCATAGCGGAAAGCTTGGGACTCAGATCTGCAGCTTTCCAAGCATTGAACAGGAGATGGAAGAAGGTGATAATCAAATCGGACTGTATGGTCATGGTGAAGGGACTAAAACCACGATCCATCCCACCGACATCTTTGGGATTCTCTCCGACGTGATCTTGATCCTAGATCGATTTGTATTCTTTGAATGTTGTTTTATCAAAAGAACTTTAAACACAGATGCAGATAGCTTGGCGAAAAGAGCTATAATAACCCACAACTCTTGGTTAATTAACGAATTTGTTTTTTGTCAAAAAAAAAAGTAGACTTCGTATGTACTCTACCTTGTGGAGTTCACATGTAGTCTACATACGTGTAGACTTTAGTTGTAAACTATCAAAGGTTAAAACTGTAATTGTGATATTTGTTTTTTTTTTGTTCATTAAGGAGAATATTGTAAATTCACCAACTTTTTGAGTTAGTTTTGCATTTGATTCAAATGAGGTCTACTTTTGTATTTCTATTCTAATTTTAGGTCATTTTAATCAATTCCCTCTTATTTGAAGTTATGTTGGCTTGCACAAAAATGCTATTTGGGGTCTAAATCACCATATTATGTATGTAAAAAGTTTATTGTGAGAGTTAAAATGTATAAGGTTTTAACTGGAACTAGTTCTATTTTTTTTTTGTCAACGGTAATATTAATATTGGGTCACAATAGTCGGTCCATTAGCCAAATTCCTACATAAATCTTGTAGGCGGTAGGACTCGATCCCTGAGTGCATGTGCACCTGCCTTTTAGTGGACTTATCACCAACCACTGGACTAAATTGCGGAACTAGTTCTATTTTAGTGTTAAGACTACAACAATGTAATTTCCACTTTATTTTAGTGTTGTAGTGGGCGATGCTGAGTGTTAATGAGAAAAGTAATTAGTAAACACATAAGAGAATTTTTTCCTTTTTAGAGAATCTTCTTTAATCATCTCTCCAAGTTTAGTAAAACTCTGAAATTTAGGGGTTTCTAGTATTCGATCACGATCCTCTAATTGCTTTGCGGAAATGGAGAAAGTAAGACAACCAACGCATGCAGGCTCTTGGTATACTGATAAACGTGAGTTCTTATTTCCCGTCCCTCGATTGCTACAATTTCTTTACTTGCATGCTCAATCATTCAATTTCTGGGCAAGAGGATTTAGGTCTTACATTTCTGAAATTTTGTGTTCATCTTTCTATTCATGGCGTTCTTCATTTGCTGATTACTGATTTTAATTTAACTGACTGAAGATAATGATTGATTTAATGATTTTTGTTATTCGTTTGCTTGATTGTTTAATTTGGTCTTAATGTTTAGTATCTGGGTTCGGATTTGATTTCTCCAAAAAATAACTGGAATTTGATTTTATAATTACTGAAACTCGTTTGCTAATTTGTTTAATTTCGATCGGATGTTTAGTTTCTGGGTTTAGGACTTGATTTCTTTTAGAAAATCAGCGAATTAGTTTTGAGAAAAAAATCATCTAAGCAGTGAGCTTTGTCCTTTGTTTTTGGTTACTTCGAATTGTGTCCGCTTACTCTTGCGTCTCATTGCCAAACTCGTTTTCTGTTATCTTTATCAGCTACTAAGTTGTCATCAGATCTTGAGGAATGGCTTAGTGCAACTGGCTTGACTAAATCTCCTGATGTACGAGGCGTAATTGCACCGTAAGTTGTTTTTGCTTCTCTCATTTCCTCCAAAATGTAATTACACTTGCACTAACATTTGAAGGAATACAGACACGCAGGTTATTCGTACTCTGGTCGTGCAGCTGCTTATGCTTTTGCAAACATTGATCCAACCAACATGTAAGTAAGCTCAGTTATTGCTCTTTTCCATTTGATTCTCTTGAATTTTGCTTCTAGAGCTGGATTGCTTTGCCTGAGTTAGACATCATGGGTTCAATACTGTTCTGTCTGACTACTTCTGTGTTTCTTACGAGTCTTTTTTCAGTTCTCGGATTTTTCTTCTTGGTCCATCTCACCACTTTTATACTCCAAAGTGTGCCCTTTCAAATGCAACAGTTTACAAAACCCCTATTGGGGATCTACCTGTTGATGTGGAGAGTAAGTTTGGCTAGCTTATCTTAGTATTATCGAAGAAAGAACTTTTATTTGGTGAGGAACGATGTTAATGTTTGGCATTTTTACGATATCACTAGTGATTAAGGAGATAAGAAGGACGGGAAAATTTGGAATGATGGATCTACGGGTTGATGAGGCTGAGCACAGCATGGAAATGCATTTGCCGTATTTGGCCAAAGTATTTGAAGGGTAAAAATCACAGTAGTAAGGTTCTCATGAACTTTACATAACGTGGAGGAATTTTTCTGAAATTGGCTTATTGTAATATTTTATCAGGCATGATGTGAAAGTTGTACCCATCTTGGTTGGAGCAGTAAGTGCAGAAAATGAAGCTATGTACGGTGAATTGCTTGCCAAATATGTGGATGATCCCAATAATTTTTTCTCAGTGTCTTCGGACTTTTGCCACTGGGGCTCTAGGTTTGTCAAACTCACTTCATATCTCTCTGTCTTGTCTTGTTGAAATAGAACATTTCGATGAGAATCTACTACGGACATTTGCTTGAGAAATCATATACATTGCTCTTCCTATCTCTCTGAAAGTTGCTTTAACTGCATAACCAAATTTCCTGATCCCCTTGCGTAGCTGCATCCAGTGAGCTGTTCATGTTAGTCTGTATTTTTGCTTATAGGTTCAATTACATGCACTATGACAACACTCATGGTTCCATACACAAATCCATTGAGGCACTAGACAAAAAGGGAATGGATTTAATAGAGACAGGAGATCCAGACGCCTTCACAAAGTATCTTCAAGATTATGAAAACACCATTTGTGGGCGCCACCCAATCAGTGTATTTCTCCATGTAAGCAGTGCTAATCAGTTGCTTTATGGTGGTCAATTATTGATGGAAAATAGCGTTGATATCTAGATTCGTTTCTTTTAAATGCAAGCAGTATAGTGCTGAATATTCCTTAAACTTGTTTCTTCTATTTTATGTTTGTGATCATTTTCAGATGCTAAAACATGCCTCAAGCAAGATTAAGATCAATTTCCTGCGGTACGAGCAGTCAAGCCAGTGCCAAACAATGCGAGACAGCAGTGTCAGTTACGCATCTGCCGCAGCTAAGTTGCAAAGTTGAACTAAAGAAAGTCCAAAACTTGGTGTTCAAAAACTATCATTCCGCTTTTATATCTCGGTTTCAAGGTCTATCAGGGTCGAAATGTATCATCTAAACTCATTTACCAATGCAAAGAACCTTGGAGAACCAAAGGTTTCGTGTTTAGATTCGTTTGTAATAATAAAGACAATAGCACAAGACCACCCTCCATTGATTGACATCTAATATTTGCTTTTCTGTCAGTAGACTATGTTCGTACATGGAAGCACAAATCAAACATCTTGAGACTTAAAAACACTTTTCTTCAGATCTACAGAGACATACATCAAAAGTTAACTCTTACAATCTCCTTACTTTCTGCATATTCAGGCAGAGCCTCCTTCCGATGCCTTCTCTCTCTACTGTAAATGATCCAGAAAAGAAGTGAGAGCATCACAGCCGTCCCCAATATGGCCAGACCCACATACACCCAGTAACCGTAACGCTGGAGTCCAGGACAATTGTTATTGGTTATATCTCTAAAGGTCTGCTTTGCGTATGAACAGTCCTGGAGCTGTACCAGGAATGGTGCGTCTCTCATCAATCCAGTGCTGATGTTCACACTTGATGCCATCTGACTGTACAATGCTGGTGTGAGCCTCCCTGTTGTGATACAAGTCCCATTTGGGCTCACTTGGCACACGAACGTGCTCCATGCCTGTGAACATTGTGACATCACTTAGATTGTCTAGTACAAATGCTTCTTTATGACGACAAGTCAGACAACTAATCTGTTTGGCTCCAATTTATGGCTGGCTCACTTGATATTTCTGTTTGGTTCGGTTTTTATACTCACCCCGTGACTAGAAACAGTTACAACAGTAGAGGGGTGCTAAGAAGTTAGAAAAAGGGACTTACTTGAGTAGCATTGTCCAAATCGAGCTCACCAGGCGAGCAAGTGCGATTAGTGAGATCATGGTTAAAGGGATTGCAGAGCAATGGAAGTAACGGTCCGGATTGGTTATAATACATAGGGACAAAGACTGGAGAGAAGTTGATGTTGGAAACATTAGTGGTAACTGTGTTGATGAGATCCACAAGCTGACTTGACACTTCTCTGCTACGCATCAAAGTTTCCTGAGCTGTAGCATTGTCTGTGCAAGGCAAGATCTCATCCAGAGCCGTGTTGGTTGAGGGTCTATCAACCCATTCGCCCATTGCCGCACATGTATCTACAGTTGCACTTGTGGCAAAAGAAAACGTTTCCAGGATCATGAGCCTATACAATTTACTAACAAAGAACAATTAAATGAAGAGTCACAAGACTTACTTGTGTAGCACAAGGAATGTTCCACTCAAGATGAATGTACCCGTCACCAGAATCCATCCCAAAATCACAAGGCTGCACAAGAGGAAAAGGATTCAGATAGATATATTTACTCATGAAGGTCGCAGGAGCCACAGAGAATATTTCAGGGTTTTACTCACGTGTAAACAATGACCTGCATCCCGAAAATCGAAGCAACTGCAAGAGAAGAAACGATTCAGTCAAGATCACTTGAGATATCTTTAGAGAAGTTCGTTTTACAAGAGTTTTGTCTTTCAAAAGTTGAAAACTTTACAATAGATTCAGATTTGTTCTATACCGAGACCAAGAAAAGTTACTATAAGCATGACAATTGAAACTACAATAAGTGCCGCCTTCCTGCAAGAACAAATTTTGACAATTATTTTTTTTCCAAGATCCAAAAATCTGATTTCTGTAAGAGATAGAATGTTAGAAGTTGTTGTTACACAGAATCAAGGAAATGTCTTATTTCATTGGAGCTACTAGTGGCTTTCTCTGTGATGGTGGTTATAGAAGAACTCAGTTTCGCTCCAATCTGATCGATTTCAGCTTGGACATCTGCAGGTAAAAGAACCTGAAGAACTGCAGCCTGCTTGGCTGAAGTAAGATAATCTGCAATAGCTTTAAGCTGTGAAATCGTGCTATCAGCTTGACTCATGACATACTCTAAAGTCTCTGTTGTGCTTTCATTGTATTTGCCCTGACCCGAGTATAGCAGAACACATCCAATTCTGTGATAAGAAGAAGTCAAAATGCTAAGCAATTAAATAAAACTAAGCATTTGCTGCATAAAAACCTTGAAAGCCAAATCATAGCTAGTTCAATGTGCATTGAGTAAAGTGGTGTTATCTTCTCTTAACTCACATTGCAATAAGAGTGAACAAGAGGAGGCAGATGAGGGAGACAACATAAGCAACTTTTGAGTAACCAATAGATTTGCTTCTATGGCAAATGTGACACATACAAATGACCAATAAGCAGATCCCAAACCCAAGAAACCAGACAGCAGCAAGTGTAAATAGAGGACTAGCTGTATATCCCACAGACTGCAATTTTAACAACAAAAAACACATCTCAAAGATGAACATATATAAATAGATAGACTCAAAAACCAAATTGAAGTGGAAAGAACTTACGGCCCAGTAATGTTGGTTACTGATATTCCATCCTCCAGTGTATCTCTGAAAGCCATTGAGAGGATCTTTTCTAAATGTTCTTTGAGCAGCTAAAGCCACTGAAGGATCTTGAGTTACTTGAGGATTGTTGAAATCAGGTCCCAGTATTGGCGCTTGTGCTACTATAAATTTCTTTACATAACCGATTTTCTCGGAACCTGACAAGGAAACAAAAATTGAAGTAGTAAAGGCTGAAACTTTTTTTTGATTTTGTTGGAGTTTTGGTGAATTTTGCAGATTTAGACAAAACCTGTTACGCACTAGTCAATAATCTGAGAAGGATTGAGTAATGTTTGAGTTTTTGAGCAGAGTGAAGTGACAATTTCATGGAAACAACAAACAGACAATGTAGAAAAAGAGAAAATTGACATAATGTAACTATCACTCTTTACTTTCCCAGTAAAGAGAAAGCTTTCTCGAGAAAGTGTAGGAAAGTAAAAGAAAGAAAGAAACACAAACCTGTGGGAGACTGAGTAGGAGAAATGTGGGTAGTAGAAGCTCCATGAGCAAAACAAAGAGCAACAAAGAAGCAATAGATGAAGAGAAGATGAGTCATAACTATTAGTACTGTGAAAAACTCTTGATTCCTGAGAGAGAGAGGAGAGAGAGAATCACAGTGGTGAAGCAGAGAGAGAGAGTGAGAAGAAAGACAATAAACATAAATATGCTTTCTCGAACTTCAATGACCCACACAAGACTTTTGCAGTTTTTCTGTAATGAGTTTAGACTGATGATAATACACAAATTCAGGTTTTTTAGAAAGTATGAGGTGAATTATTGGACAATGGAATCTAGTAATAGATTTAACTTTTGCAGTTTTACATCGGGTTATTGTTTTGATATTAATTGGGTTATGTTTTTTTTTTTAATAGACTTTGACAAGATTCGATCTATAGCCAAAGTCCAAATTCTAAATTCCTTTCTTTTTTTTTCTCCTTGCACCTAGGAAAAATCGAACCCGGGTGTCTGAAGATTTCGTAAGTGGCCACTACCACTGGACCACTTGCCGGTTTAAGTTTTAGAAAATTAATAGTTTACCTTAGCACAAAAAATTCAAGTTCAGTCTATTACATAAATGCTATTTTGACTAAAATCTAGATTTATTAATATAGTTTTAATTCTTTTTGTAAGTTATAACCCTTGTTTAAAAAGATCGCTAGGCGCTAATTGGTAATTTGGTATGGGCCTAGTGATTAATTAAAAAATCGAAGATTAATCAAAGATTAGTTTTAGGATTATTCTATTAGAGGATAAGCCCAATATAAGTCTATAAATCCATGTTTATAATCAAGTCATGTGATTAGGTTTAGCAAGTAGTCATATAAATATGTGTTATGAGAATCATTGTAAAAAATATCTTGGGAGTTGCCTCCAAACAACTCTCCTTCATCTGTTTCCTTGATCTCTCAATTTTGGTGTCAAGTCCGTATCTAATAAGTCTGTACTTGGGTTCAAATTTCTTCGCATTCTCGACATAATCATAGATTAAACCGTATCCAGAAGATTTACCACCTCCAAAATGGGTTCTAAACTTGAAACAAAAGATAGCATTTGGGTCCTTGACTTCGTACATCCTTGCCAACTTCTCCTGCAGCTCAGCCTTTGATACATTGGCTCTTCCAAGATGAAGAACATCAATAACAAACTGCTTTCTGGCGAGAAGCCTATTGGTCATGAAGTTCTGGTTTTGATAGTGACTGTTTTTTCCTCTAAAGCTGCTACTGCAAAATTAAATCGTTAATTTTAGCAAAATTATGCAAAATTTATTAGATTATGCAAAATTATGCGGAAAATAATTGGATTAGATAGAGCATAATAAGATTACACGAAAAATAATTAAATGATAAGGGATTAATCATTAATCTAGGTAGATAGAGTGGACCTAGCGACTAAGCGGGAATTAATCAAATATAAAAAAGTTTAGAACAGAGGTTATAACTATCGTCAAGTAATAGAAGAAAATACAATCAATACTTTTAAAGGAATAAGAGAAAATTTAAACAACTGACTATAGAAAAACATGTGTTTTAGGTTTTTATAAATGATAGGAATTCAAGATCTTCAATCCGTAGAGACTCCCTTGGTGTGTCTGAGACCAGTAATCGGTAATATCGCATGGACAACGTAAATCAAGTGGTGGAGACTATTAACACTCGGTATCATATAACACTAATGAAAATTCTAAAAATAGTTTTATTTCTATTAAAAAATTTAAACAGTCTTTAGAATTTAAGTTTAATGCAAGTGTCATTTAGCCTAGTAGCAGGTGATAAGTCCACTAAAAGCAGACGTACTTTTATGTCTCAGGATCGAATCCTGCCATTTACATTATGCAGAAACTTGACTAATGGGTCGGTCAGTTGTAGCCCAATGTTGAAAAAAAAATGTTTTTAGAATTTATACTTTTTCTATCTCAATATAATAAATTCAATATAAATAATGTCCTACCTTTGTATTTTTTTGTTATTAAAATATGGGGGAGTTGATGAAATGAAATACAAAACTAGACCCCTATTTGAGTCAAATGCAAAAGTAACTCAAAAGGCTTGTGAATTTACAATATTCTCCTTAATGAACAAACAAAAAAACAGATATCACAATTACGGTTTTAACTTTCATAAGTCTACAAGTAAAGTCTACCCGCTATATTTTAAGTCTACATAGTAGACTTTATTTATAATCTACATTGTAGACTTAAAATAAAGTCTACTTTGTGGTTAATTTTATTTTTTAATTTTCCATATAATAAAAAATAATTCGATGAAATATTAGTATATATAACCAAAATATAAGCAATTAAGAAGTAATTA
>OVBA01008211.1:0-12944 GCA_900406435.1 Lepidium aucheri
GCCAATTACCCCCTCGGGGAACGGTTTTCAGAGCACCATAGTAATCAATTTATGCTTCAAATTTTCCCCGGATATATATGGTGGTGGGGGATCCAATACCTTCACTTTACTCCTGAACAAGGTCGTGTTTCGTCTGTATGGATGGTTCAGTGGAAGAAATCGGCGATGATAATCAAACCAACACGTCTTCTTCCCATACCTCAGTTGAAATGCATCTGTCCTACCACGGCAATAAGGACATGCCAATCTCCCATGTGTTGTCCACCCTGATAACATTCCATACGCAGGGAAGTCACTTATTGTCCACATAAGCACCGCCTTCATTGTAAAATTTGTTTTGGATGAACAATCGTATGTTCGAACACCATTACTCCGTAACTCTTTTAGCTCGTGAATTAGAGGTTGCAGAAATACATCTAGTGAGCACTTTTGATGCTTAGGACCTGGAATTAGAATACATATGAATAGAAATTCTTTTTCCATGCACATCCCACAAAGAATATTGTCTACTAGACATTCCAAACGGACTAAAACCATCAGTGCATAGAGCAAGATAAACATTCTTGATATTCCTAGCAAAATCTTTGAATACCGTATTGAAGTGTTTCCACGCCTTCGCATCTGAAGGATGATTGATCTCTCCATCCATCTGTGAATGCTCTGCATGCCATCTCATTGCAGCTGCTGTCCTTTCAGACTAATATAATCTCTTCAACCTGTCTATTATTGGTAAGTACCACATCTGCTAATACGGTACCTTCTTCCGCCCACGTCCTTGTGGCTTATATCTAGGCTTCTTACAGAATCGACATTCCTGTAACTGATCATCATCTTTCCAATAGATCATACAATTATCGATGCAAACATCTATCACCTCACAAGGTAACCCAAGACTAAACACCAATTTCTGAATCTCGTAATATGATTCACCACACATATTGTCTTCTAGCAAATACTCTTTCAATAAGTCAGTCCACATATTCATGCATGACTCAGATAAATTACATTCTGATTTAATGTTCATCATCCTAGCTGCGATTGACAATTTAGACAGGCCTTCTCTACACCCCTCGTAGATAGGCTGGTTTGCAGCATCTAACATGTCATAAAACCTTTTTGCATCTAAGTTAGGTGCTTCAACAACTACTGCTGGTTCAGTATTAGTTTCTTGAAATGCATTTGTGACTATCTCATGCATCCTATCATGCTCTACAACCCCATGAACCTCATTATGGTTTCCAACATCATGCAAATTGGTCGATTCAGCTAGATTACCTCCAACATTATTATAATTACTACTACTAGCTTCATCATTCTCACCACCACTATAACCTTCCCCATGGTGAAACCAAATGTAATAATGTGGTGTAAACCCTCTATTTCATAAATGATTCTATACAGTTTCAGTTCGGGCAAATTTTATATTCTTGCACTTCCGACAAGGACAGAACATCTTACCCGATTCAAGCGTAAGTTTGGTGTGACTGACTTGGTGCATGAATATTTCTATCCCGTTCATGTACTCGTTTGTCACCATTCCGGTAGCATCTCTATGCAAATGCATCCACTTCCGTAGCTCGAATATATCACCACCAGAAGATATTTTTTTTTTTTTGAAAATTTTCTCTTTTTTGTGTTGTTTTGGGTTGTGACTTATGAGAAGAGATATCCACCTTATATAGGTAAAATTTACCAATGATTTTACAACACCAAAATAAGTACGTGAATTTACAACGTTTGTACCTAACTACAAATATCTAATTTCAAATTTCATCTTTAAATCATTGTAAATATATTTCATTGTAATCATGTCGAAATTTAGGGATGACTTTACAAGGAAACCTTTTATTTGGAGACATATTTACAATGAATATTAAATTTGTAACAACCAACCATTTGTATGTGGAAAACGTGTTTACAAATTTTNTAACAACCAACCATTTGTATGTGGAAAACGTGTTTACATATTTTTTAAACTCGTCTTTAAATTGTTGTAAATAATATTTGTTGTAAATTCGTTGCATATTAGGGACATTTTTACAACAAATTATATCACACATGTTTAAATGTTGTGCATTCATCGTAAATAAAAGTCGCTGTAAATTCGTTGCAACTTAGGGACGGTTTTACAATGAAATTTACCAAACATGTTAATACGTTGTATTTTCGTCGTAAATTGCCAACTGTTTTACAACAAAAAATTTCGTTGTAAAGTTACAACGTTATTACAACGAAACCATTTTTCGTCGTAATAGCGTTGGCAAACGATCCCTAAATTCTTTCCTCCCTAAAACGTTGTAAAATTTTGTTGCTAATTTAATGTTTTGTTGTAGTGTGAGAAGGTAAGTCGGCTCTTTCTGACATCTTCCACATGGCATTCTTTGGTTCCTCTTTAACGAAACGCCGGAGAATTCCTGAATAAATAACTAAGAAAATATATGTAATAGGGTGAGAAACAATCATTACCCTGCTAAAGAAAAAAAGTGTGTCATTTCCCCCCCCCTCTATCTCTCCATTTATGTAGTTGGGACAGCTCTTTTTCACAGTAAGGTTTGTATGCTTTTTCCAAAGTGACGCAAGCCCTCCACTTCTATTCTTTGGTTCCACTGTAAAGAGCTGATCATATCCACACCATCCCTGGATAGATTGAAGGTACTGCAGAGTGTTCTTCGTCTCCATGAGGAACATTTTGTCCGGAAATAGTTTTTTCCTTATTTCCTTTAGGCGTCGAACTGTCAAGGTGTTCCCCAGTCCTTGACAGTTCTCACTTAATACACTCATGTTTCATTGGGTGGCTTCAGGAGAGCCACCGGACCTTGTAGAGTAGCTTCTAGTTTCAACAATTCTTCATGTTCTCTTGCTTTCTAGTCTTCTGTTTCTTATTAGACTTGTAGCGCTTTATTTGTTTTCCTTGCGCTTTCTCATAATTTTCGTATTTTGTCAATGTTCCTTTTTCTAAGAGTGGGCCTACATTTTGGTTTACAGGACTATTTTGTTCTTCCTCTTCTATGTTGTTGGAGTCGTCTCCCATTTCTGATTCTGTAGAGCTTGCTCTTTTGAGGCTGAGCCTGCTATCTGTGTGACTTCTTCCACTGTCCTCTGATACTTTGTTTCCTCTTGTTGAACTAACCACTACAGAGTGGAGGTTGGAGTTTACTAACTTGAGCATTTCCTGATGAGTAGGTTGAGCACTCTCAGTAGCTTGAGAGCTTTACTCATCATTCTTTGTGTTTTCTTTGTGCGGAGATGTTTCCGTTTCTTTTCTTTCTTTGTTCCTTTCTTTCTATGGGCATTTATTCTCACTGTGAGTTAGTCTTTTACAAATTCTGCAAGTGTACGTGTCCCTCTCAAATTCCACTTTCATCGTGATTGTCTTCCCTGTAGGGAGGCTAAATGATCTTGCATCTCTTATGGGTTTGATGTGTCAAAGAGTATCTTGACTCTGACATACGGAAGCAGGTGAGTCTTGGTGGGGTCAAAATCCACCTCAATGGATTGGAAGAGACCCATGGTAAAGAAGTTTACCGGAATCGCTGATAATCAAATCCACATGGGGATACTAGTTAATTTTTCATCTGAGAACTCATTATCCAACTTTACGATAGTGAATCCCTATTTATCGAAGTTCTAGAAATTAAATTGGAGAACTTCTTCCAAATCATTTTCCGATTGAAATTGGAATTGGAAAATATCTTTTCCTAGCGTAGTTCCTTTAATCCTATTACCTAATCTCCAGATTCTAGGCATTCCAAGCATTAACCTAGCTATATTATGAGTATTTGGATTCAGGAGTTTACCTATTATTGTGAGGTCGTCTTGCGTCTGGTTAATATAGCTTCCCGTCGATGGAAGGTCTATGGTCTGGTCCTCCTCAATGTTCATCTCCCTCAGCTTATTTAGAAGCTGCTGATCCATCGGGATTTTCGCACGCTTGATTGAGCTTCCTTTCCTTATCAGATATGCTTCTTTCTTAGCTGAGTTTGTTTGTTCAGTGATTCGATACAAGCTCGTGAATCTTGGAGTTTTTAATTGTGGATTCAATTGGAGGAGCAAGGCAGGAGGCCGGAGATTTGTCAATGTTGGAGCTTTGTCGAGAGTGCCGTCAGCCGTTATTTTACCATCGGGGATAACGCTGAGAGAGTCTACTTTGCATTTTACTATTTTTTTCCTTTTGCAAATTTTCTAAATTTTGGCCAGCTACATTTATATTTGTGTCAACAGTTATTTAAAACATTCGAAAAATGGATAATTCTTGAGGATTCTAATTATTTTAGAGTTCGAAACCAAATTTTAGGCTTCAAATCCAAATTTGGTTTTTCGCTTAGTTATTACAAGACTTAGCTTATTTTGACTGCTATGGTACTTGAATTAATTCCACCAAATATTTTTAATAGCAATTATGAAAATTGAGCTATTTTAATGTGCTATCAATGCATCGTTTTTTATAGTGCATAAACCCACTGTCGCGGTGTCTACTAAAAGGTTTAGCATCCTAGCAATTCCTAACTTTAGTTGGCTCTAAGGATGCAAACATGCATTAACAAACAGGTTTAATTCGTCCATAACTAGCATTAACATCAACTATCGTTGTTTTGGAGCCAGTTGTTCATCTATACTAGTTCTGGTATTTAACAGACTTTTGGAAAGCTAAACAACCTAGAATCTTTGATTAGGTGATCAAGTTAATATAGGCATTACAAACAGTTATCGATGGAGAACTCTTTGGTCAAACCCTATTTTTTCCCTAATCATTGATTCCTAATTCCATAAAAAATCTTAAACCTGATTTTAGAACTATTCCGACATAATCAAAGCAAATACAATTGAAGAGATGAAAAAACATTGAACTGCAATTAAAATCAAAGGGGGTTTAGAAATATTCTCAAAAGTAGAAGAGGAATCATTCTCCCTTGCTTATGGAATGTCTGTTTTTGTCAAAAGTATGATCGATCTTAATAAAAAACTAAAATTAAGTAATTATATGTCTTAAAACACGTAAATGGAAAACATGGAAAATTAGGTCTGTCTTCGATGATCGATCGATCTAGGTGCAGGTCGATCGATCAACAATATGATCGATCAATCACAGCAGTAACTGGTCGATCTCGTAGTCAGGCGCAAACCATCATGAGGAGCTAGATAGGTCGATCAATAGATGTAGGAACGATCCACAGGTCGGGCGCAAGTCTTGCTGACAAGACGATCGATCGATCGCTTATGTCTGGTCGATCGTCAGGTCAGCCGCAGAAACAATTGAGGTGGACGATTAATAGATCAAGGCAGAGATCGATCGATTAATGTGTTTTGTTGTGATAATTCAAGAATTGCTCCAGTTCTGCTCTAATTCATGCTTCCCATGCATGATACGAATTAGGCATGTTTTACACCTATAAAAACTCCAAAACACTAACAAAAGACTCTAAAAACATACGAATAAGTGAGCTTAAAACTGATAAAAACAAGGTACATCGATTCCCCAAGACTTAGCTTCTTGCTTGTCCTCAATCAAAGAAACTAAAGACTAAGTGAAAGGTGCAACTCAAGAAACTCATTCGTCATAAAACATTGCAAAATCAATTCCTGTAGTAGCTACATGAGATTTATTTGACAGAATCGAGACCACCTTGTACTTCCCCCAGACTTAGCAACTATCCCATTTGAACTCCACAACCCAATTAAGTAATTCAAATGTCTCATACGAGCTTCCTGAAGTGTCTAAGTGCAATCTCACCAAGGGAACATCGATCAAAGGACACATGGGTTTTTCTCAGCCTTAAGACTAACTTCTCTATGGTTCCTTTCCTGTTTTCCGTCTATATTGCAGCAGTTTTTTTCTCTATTTGACTAGAGTCTCATTTTTTTTATCAGCTGCTCAACCGAATTTTTTCCTACTTACCTAGGGTATTGTTGTATTTTTTTTAAAGTTGTCCAACCAATTTTTTCCTACTTACCTAGGGTATCTTTGTATTTTTCTATTGGTTGGTTCTTTAGTAACTCAAAGAATGAAAGAATGAGTAGCATCATTGAAGTTTTTCTCAACTTACTAATCATGGCATCAAGCTTTATTTTTATAGTTACTTTCAGAAATAGCACGTTCAGCACAAGAACTTAGGATATATTTAAGAGAAAGGGAAACCATACTCACACAGATGAGTCTTTCACGACTGAGAAGGGGACCCGATCTAGTATATACCAAGCCCCTTGAAAAGAAGATTAAGTCAGGTTAAGGGTGAAAGCGGCATGAAATTCTTCGAATACCCAAGAGGATGTGGGTGGTATCGAGAAATTGCAAAGTCTCTGGATTTTCCAATAATCAATTGATCCCTGTCAAATTCAAATCAATGGTACTTACTTCATGATAATGCAATAATTCTTGAAAATCATAGCTCCTACAAATTAGTGTTTAGGCTCACAAAAAGACTCGATAAAAGCGAAAAAAGTTTAGATATTAGTCATAGCAAGTGTTTTCGCCCAGACTTACTTCACACCATCCTGTTGTGAGAATAAGCCTAAAGAAAACACGACTAACGCATAAAAATAACTTAAAAAGAACATAAAATAAATGAAAAATAAAATAGAAAAAAGGGTAAGAAACTCAATTAAACTCCAAGCTACTCTGGGCTTTGACTTTCTCAATCACCCGCGGCTCTGTGACAGCGGGGTAGGCAGTGTTTTAAGGTCTTCTCACATCGTCCTTCTCAGATACGGCATCACTTCCGCATCCAGCAACAGTGGGTCTTGCGTGTCTAGCTCGGCAACTAGTCCCAGATCGGTTCCATGAAGGATCGCCCATTTAGAAAGGAACATGAATCTTGATCTTCCTAAGGGAATCCCAAAGGTTTCTCCTCATAGAGTGCTTTCTCTTCTCGTTCTCATATTGCCAGCGCTTTACTCCATGTCAGTAAAATCATCAGAAAAATGAGGAAGATCATACTCCCGACTATACTCTGGAACTATGTGCTCAAGTGTCTGCTCGGCAGCGCATGAAGAGAGCAGAAGTGAGGGCTTGTGAGGAGGTGCATCTGGAAAGTCTTCGTATCTGCGCAATGTAGTCCAGCGTGTCAGGCGTTGGAGCTCAATCTCTGCAATCTCCGAAGAGTAAGGTGTGGCTCGAACAGCACATTGGAGCGACAAGTGAATGGGGTGACCTCTGGAGCTGGAAGCTTGCACCAGCGGGACTTCCAATATCGAGCATAATACCTCCACTTCATCTTTGCAGTCAGCAAGTTTGAAGTTCTTCAGGACTATTTCATCCATGTAGTGGATCTTGTTTACCATCTCAGTGGTGCTGAGATCCAACCTATGATACATGAATATCAGAGTGAGAAGGCTGTCTACCGTCTCTGTTAGTGGGGTAGCAGGTGATCCCCTAAATCTGTGCTCTGTGAGCAGCATAGCAAAAATATAGCCCTAGTTGATGTCGAGAATTGTATGTTGAGGCGAAGGCACATCACCGTAAAGGTCTCGCAGTGTAGGAACTATAGCATGATGAAAATGCTCCAACTCAGTCTTCGTCACTGCTCCTGACTCCTCCTTACAAAAAATGGTAGAACCCATGATCTTCGAAACCATCTGAATCGGAGGGTTTGTAATGTGTGTGAGCTTAGATGCTCGACCCTGATATCTACCGTCTGCCAAAATGTCCCTCAGCGTTGAAATGGGATGACTGTCTTGTGAAGGCAAGCATCCCTCTACATGCTCTCTGAACCCGTATATCCTGCATATGTCTCTAACTATCATCTCGTGCAGAGCTCCACAGTAAAGGAATGTGAAGGTATAAGCATGGACATGTGCGTGAGGATCGGCAGCTATATAAACATCACAGGATGCTAACAACTGACGGACTAGCTCGGGATAAAGCATATAGCTATGGTGTGCAAAAGTCCCCAAACAAGGCCTGCCTATCATAGCATCACATCATCCAAAATGCCCAACTTATCCCGCGTGTTCGCGCCGACGAATTGGTTGGAACAATCTTGTTAGAAGCTGATCATATAAAATGTTGTAAAAGTCCTGCCAACCAGCATCTAATTTCCGTCGTGTGTAAGTTGGATCATTCTTCACCAGAGACGGATCCAATATGTGCCTTATTCTGGGCATAAACAGTGTGCAATCAGATCGTGGCCATGGAGGGAGACTCGTGTCGGCCGAACTGACCCCTTTCTTGAGCTGAGGACCTATTGACCTTTTGACTGAGTCTCTTTTTACCCGTTCGAACCATTTTCTATTAAGAAACAAAAACGACGAACAACATTGGTATTAGTTCGATAACATAGGCACGAAAAATCAGAAATTCAATTATGGAATGAGAATGCTATGGAATCAGCTGTGCAAATCAACAATGAACACTAAATAGCATCCAACAATGCGTCTACCAATTCAATTCAACCTCAATTCCTAACCGAAAATTCCCAAATTTGACCTAAGTTCTCCTTCAACCTAGAAATCAAAATCTAAGCGAAAATCAACCAAATTCTGGGCTAGATGGACTCGGAATAATCATATAACATGGATACAACATAAATTTTTCACATTCAATGGATAATGATTTGAAATAGTACCAATCCCAAATCCAACCAATTTTCGCTGAACCAAAAGAAATGTAGAGAACCATATCTTTGTAGATCGAGATCGAACATAAGATAATCAGAAAGAGGAGGAAAATTAGAGTAGGTTAGGCTCAAGAATCACTCAAATCAGTTTTAAATAGGAGATATGAAAGATTGAAAGTTTGAGAATTAACTCCTAAAAATTGCCCAAGGAGGATCAATCATCGGTTTTCTCCTTTGACTCTCTTTCCAAGGATAGATTGATCCTAGTGTGCAGGTCGATCATCAGATCGAGCACATCTTCCTCTCTTAGCGCTAATTGATTGATTACCTACGTGCAGGTCGATCGTCAGATTGAGTGCAGCTCCTTTTCCTTTATTGAATGATCAATCATGACTTGTAGGTCGATCAACACATCATGCGTTGTATTCTATTAGCTCACTGATTGATCCATCCCATCGTGGATTGATCGATATCTGTTATTTGACCGGTTCTCTTACTTGAAACAAGTTTCAAAAGAAAAATAAAAGTAAATTCAAAATAGAAAAAAATACAGGTAATAAAAACTACCTACTAGTGGGTCTCCTCCCACTCAGCGCTTGTTTAGATCCATAAGCTCGACTCGCATGCCAGTTAGATGGCGGATTTACTCTCAAGAGGAATGTTCTCTCCCTTTGTCAATTTTTCATCGATGATGAACTTTCTCAATTTTTCATATTTCCTGTGGAATTCAGCTTCTGTAGGATCTAGCAACACTACAGTTCCATCAGGGCTAGTCTCCTTCACAGTGAAAGGTCTTGAAGTCTCTATTCCAAGCTAACATGCAACAACTTTTTTAAAAAAATTTCTTAACATAAACGCAGAACCTTCAGCCGATTTGCTATTAAGGATACTTGTGTCATCACGATCAACAGAGTCTTCGCAAGCTCACGATGGACACTGTACTCTTTCTCTGATTCAAAATTGAGTTCATCATATGCCAAGCATGTCGAAACTGAAGGTTTAGATTCCAAAACTGCTCCTACTACTTTTGTAGTCCTGATCATATTGTAGAGGTTACCAGTAGAAGTTCTAATGGGATAAGAAAAATCTCTATCAACTTCTCGATTTCGAAATATATCAAAACCTTGAGTAGTAAAAAAAGTGGGATGTCTGGCCAAATGGAGAAGGAAATTTATTCTTAATCTAGAGAGTTCTCCAGAACCACTCCCTTGTTGGGGAAATCGATTTTAGCCCCAACAGTGTTCAGAAAGGGTCTTCCCAACAGTAAGGGCAATGCACTATCCCTTGCTATCTCCACTACGGTAAAGTCTATTGGAACTTTTCAGGTTCCAAGAAGAACAGTGAAATCGACTAACCTTCCTCGTGGGCACTTTGAGGTGGTGTCTCTAAAAGAAATTGAGGAGTTATATTCCGGCATCAACTCAATTCCCAACTTCTTCATAGTCTCAAGTGAGATAACATTTACAATTGCTCCAGATCGCAAAGTGCATCACTGAAAATAAGTTTCCCGAGAATACAAGGGATAGTAAATGATAAAGAGATTATTAGGAGTTTCTTCCCTAAATTTCCATTCAAGAGTTCTCATGTAATACCCACGTTTGGCCGACCCAAAAACGTACTAGGCCCGGTATGTAGATGTGGTACGTACGGGCAAACCAAACATGGCCAATATGTGTGTTCTGGCCAAGGAAAGGCATTGGAAGCCCAAAGAATGATCAAAATCAGACAAAATCATGAAAAATAAGCTAAGGACAAAATTTAGGACAATAACCTAGGATTTGGACAGAACCTAGTGGTTCGGACAGCATGGTCCGGATCGGACCGCACGGTCGTTCGGACATGATTGGTCCAAGATCGGACATGAACCTAGGAGGTTCGGACATGTTGTGTCTAGTTTTGGACAAGGTTTAAGGTATAAGACAGGTCTGGTCCGTGTCCGGAAAAGTCTGGTCTGCGTTAGGACATAAGGTGTCCACATCCGGACAAGGGTTCTCGTTCGGACAAGAGTTTGTTATGTGTCCGAAGGGGTAGCCTAGGGGTAAAACGACCAGAATTAATGTGTTTTGGACCTTGGATTATTTTGAATGGGCTTGAGTCCGGTCCAACTAAAGGAAGTAGGGTTAGGGTTAGGTTACCCTAAGGGTTATACATAGGAGCCTTAATCCACCCTAAAAAGGGAATCCGCACAAGTTAATCTAAAAATAAGATAGAGAAAACTCAAAGGAGGCTGAGAGAGATCAATCTAGTTGAGGCAAGGAAAGAAGTTGAATTGAGTTCAAGGTTTTGCTAGTATTGGCAATTTGAACCCCATAGAGCAAAAAGGATCCCGAAAGAGTCTAAGGCAAAGGTGAGTTCGTGACCGTGAGGATTTGACCTAGAATTCGTGTTTGGTAATAGGTTAAGTGGAATCTTAGAATGGTTACGTTGAATGATTGATTGTGAATGGAAGGACCATGTGGGTCGATATTGTGATTGAGAACCGTGTGGTTCATGATCTATGACTTGCGAACCTTAGTGTTCAGATCTATGACCTGAGAACCGTGTTGTTCGTGATATGTGACTTGCGAACCTTAGTGTTTAGTCTGTGGCTTGTGAACCTTAGAGTTCGGATCTGAAATTGTGAAATAATGAAAATGTTGTTCTTGACTCAAAGATTACCTTGCATGATTCAAATGTTACTTGGGTAGTCAATATGATTGTTTAAGCAAGTTCTGAATAATGATTGTTCTATTATTTAATTTGATTTGTTATTGAATGCGTGTTCTGGTTATAGCCTAGTGGGACGGGATGACCGAACCACTAAGCAATTCTGTTTCTTATACAATCTGCGTGATTGTAGGTAATGATGTGACGAATAATCAAGAAAGTGGCTAATAGGAGTGAGACCAAGGCGGGACAAAGAGGAGGTGGATCTAGAGTTGGGATTTGGGAGTCCTTTTTATGTTATTTAAGATTTAACTTGATGCTAGTAACATTTTAAATGAGTTATGTTATCACTTGATGTTTTTGGAACCTTGAACTTGAATATGAATAAGAATGAAACCAACTTTTATGAATTGCATGGGCTTGTCACAGCTTTATAATTGAATTTTGACTTAGTAAATAATGGAACATGAATTGGTTAAGTGTATGGTCTACACAAGGCCTTACTAGAATGCATTGGAACGCGGGTTTAATGAGTTGGGGTGTTACAATTTGGTATCAGAGCCAGGTTAGGATAGTTGGGAAGTGTGTGAATGGTTTAGATGAATGATATCCATCCTCCTTACGCCAAGGTCTCACGGTAAGTGTGTTATGTGTTCTATGAACAGAGCTATGTTGAGAGAGGTTATTAAATTAGCTAATGTGGTGACCGTAGATGGTTACTACTCGTAAAGGAAGGAGAGTTAATGCAGGGAATGTGAGACATCCTGTAATGCTAGTGGTAGGACTGAACGTGATGAGAGGAACAATGAGGAACATCAACAAAGTGTTGACCGGAGTGAGAATGAGGTGTCCGCAACACCGTCGACCCCAATTGCGAATGATGGGGCTGGAGATCAGTATGGTTTGAACCCTATCTTGGCTATGTTAGCCCAAGTCTTGGAAAGACTACCGGCTGTAGCATCGGTTGACGTTGTACCCCCGCGTCGGGGTGAGGTACCCGTGGAGAGTGTGCTACCATGTGCGGATGTGGAAACCTCACAGAACCTGACCGAGGAGGCTGGCTAAGCCTTGGCCACTCCATCATACCTGAAAATGATGGATCATATGCAGAAACTTGGCACAAAGATCTTTGCTGGAGGAACTTTAACTCTATTCATTGTTCGGAGGAGTATAGTTGTGATATAGCGGTTCATTACTTGGAGGGTGATGCCCACAACTGGTGGAAATGGGTTTCAGGCCAAATGGCAAAGCCGAACTGCATGTGGGAAACGTTTTGTAAGGAGTTTCAAGCAAAGTATTTCCCACCCGAGGTGTATGATAGGCTAGAAGGAGCCTTCTTGGATCTTAGTCAGAGATCAATGACCGTGAGAGAGTATGAGACTCAATTTAACAACATTAGAAGGTATGCGGGACATGAGTTAGATGACGAGAAAGTTCAAGTGCGTCAGTTCATGCGTGGGTTGCGGCTTGAATTTTGCAATGTGTGTCAAGTATAGAATTACAACTTAGTTGCGGAGCTTGTGGAAAAGGCTGCTCAATTGGAGAGTGGACTCGAGGAGGCCAGATCGTTGAGTGAAAATGAAAGGGGCCCAACCGTGCATCAAACTCAACTAGGGAATGGTTCGGGTTCGAGGAAAAGGAGAACGGATGGGAATGTGCCAGGAAAACTGGTTGCGGCTTGCACTCCGTGTAAGTTTTTGATGAGTGTGATTTTTAATGGTTTTAGAGCACTATTTTAGGTTGTTT